>JANHFP010007753.1:86303-99120 GCA_032468135.1 Calamaria suluensis | reverse complement strand
CACATGACCACGGAGATGTCTTCGGACAGCGCTGGCTCTTCGGCTTTGAAACGGAGATGAGCACCGGCCCCTAGAGTTGAAAACGACTAGCATATATGTGCGAGGGAAACCTTTACATTAAAATGTACAAGGTTTTCCATGTGTTTGTTATCATAGGTTGCTGTAGCTCTTATGGCTGAAGATGGTGGGTGATCCAAGCGCCTATAGGACATTTACAAATCTGATTTATTTATTACTTTTTGCAATGAAGTCTAGAAGAAAACAATTACTAGAATAAATACTAAAAATAAAGATAAAATCCAAAAGATTTGAGGAACTGACACTGACACAAAGAGGGGAAAGCTAATAAGATAAATGGATTTTCAATTTTTAATAATTTCAGAAAGAAAAATATTTTCTTCCCCAATGATTACCAAGGATGATAGTGGATGGGATTGAAAACAGTATAAGAGAAGGAATTTCTGATACTTACTTGAATGATATTCCTGATACTGCTGAAGGGCAACATAAAAGATCTATGCTATTAGGGCAGACAAGCTATTATGTGGTGGGGGGATTAAAAAGGAGTGAGAAAGGGAAGATGATAACAACTCCACAAGGTGTACTTTAGGTGTTGAAAGAGTGGGAATTGTGTGTTCCTTCTTTATCTACTATTTCCTATTCATCCCAGCAGCTTCCATACAAAGGCTTGGAACAACAAAGACTTGGAAAATTAGAAAGAGGTATTTTGTGTTTAAATTCATGCACAAATAATTCAGAGACACCACTTCTTGAGATAAGCCATAGATGCGTGATGGTGAATCTATGGCATGGGTGCCACAGGTGGCATGCAGAGCCATACTGGTGGACACGCAAGCACAGCTCTGGCACACATGTGCACACTGGCCAGCTAATTTTTGGGCCTTCTGGGCCTGCCAGAAGTTGGGATACAGGCTGTTTCTGGCCTCCAGAGGGCCTCCTGGAGAGTCAGGAAGCCCGTTTTCGCCCTCCCCAGACTCATAGGGGGGGATCTGGAGCCAGTGGAGGGCAAAATGGCCCTACTGGGCCAATTGTGCCATTACATGCCAAAAGCAGGGGGAGCAGGGGGGTCACTTGCGCATGCATGGGGGGCAGGGCACACAGAATGATGGTTGTGGGCAAGCAAGCGATCCCCCCCACTGCGCTACTCCCGCTTTTGGCACACTATGGCAAAAAGGTTAGCCTTCACTGCATAGATCATCCCAGAGGTCTAATACTTGTGCGTGCAAATACATTTCTAAAGCACAACCTTTTATTTTTCTCCAAAAATAGATCTTCTATAGCAGGGTTGGAGAACTATGGCCCTTTTATGGCTTGTGGACTTCAATTCCCAGAATTCCTGAGCGAGCCAAGCAGGCTCAGGAATTTTGGGAGTTGATGTCCACAAATCATAAAGGGGCCATAGTTCTCCACCTCTGTTCTTCAGTATGAGAAGAAACCAACAATCTGAATAAGTCACATCCCAAGCTAATGCAAAGAAACTATAGTATACTCACGGCTCCACAATGAATAGGAAAGGCGACAGTTTACTCGTCGATAAAACTGCTTGTTTATAGGCCAGAGGATTAGCGTGCATAGTTGGATGAAGTTAATGATGAAGCCACTCACAATAAAGACAAATCCAATCAGGAGGTGAACTATAAACTGGGTCTTCAGAAATGCAAGTTTGCCCATGATAGTCCCTTTAGTAGCGTTTGCAAGGTCCTTCACTCAGAATAACAATCCTACGGAAAGGAAAGAGAAACATTGCTTAGCAAATAAAATCTTTGTAATCTAGGGAGTAAGTGGGGAGAGAAAGGAAAAAAGACACAGAGAGCTCTTCTACTTCATGTAGCAGCTCAGGAACCATAAAATACATTTTTGTCACCAGGCCAATTCCATTCAGGTTCTCTCTGGCTGTGGGTCAAGAATTGGTCAGCACTCTACATTACAGATTCATTCCCAAGCAATACTAATAGGAACTCTTGCTATTAAATGAAAACCCAGTTGTAATATTATTTTATAGCAAAATGGTTTTCCAAAAGGCCTAGCCTCTGAAGCCACAATATTAAAAAAATTGCCTAGGTATGAACAGAAAAATAAAAATGCCTTGTTTTTATATACGGATCCTGATCTTAAAAGACCTCCGAAACTGTATGTTTTTCGTATTGGCTCACATTAAAAATATACAGGACTGGCTTAATTTCAAGGACATTTTAGCTTTTGCCCTGTGCTGAAATACTGATTTCAGTTTCTTAAAAAGGAATAGACTATCATCTTTTCTTCCTTAGCCCAGATAGAGGTGTCTCAAACATACACAGAAAAGACTCCGGCAACATGTACTTTCTACCATAGCCTTCCTCTTGTCTCCAGCTCATGAGTGGAGCAGTCTTAAGTTATCCCTGGTTTGTATTCTATTTCAACACCATTCAAGAGCCATCTCATAGCATGTAAAATCTATTAGGTTTTGTTATACTTGGTAGTGAACCTAGATGACAAAGATAACAGAGAAAGAATAGTCAGAAGAGTTGAGTAGTCAGCATATTTCATATGAGTATAGTCTGACTCACGTTCAAGTGGATAGCAACTTCTTGGAATAAGGAAGGAAAAAATAAGCATATGCTTAATGGGTGATGCTTTGGCATCCAAGTAACCTTTTTCTCAAAACTGATTAATACCCCCCAAAAATGCCCTCAACCAACAGGAAGGCTTCATATTTTGATTGTTTATAACTAAATATAACCTGTTTGGAATAACTTTATGAACCAAGGTAATCCAGTGTTTGAGTCAAGAAAAAATAAATCCTGTAAGAGTTTGCCTATTTTTAAACAGACTGGAGTCTGCCCCGTCCACCGCAATAGACACATTAATAATTCTGTATTACTCCCACAAAATTCCCTGCTGGCTTTGTTGCAAAAATATGACCATCCCTCTGGAAAGTATGCATTTCTTGGGTTACAAAAGCCAAAAGAAAGAAGTAACCATTTTATTTGTATCAGGGAGCGAATCCAGTGAGCAGAGCTCCTAACATGTTTCGTTATTCTAGAAATAAGATTTGACATTTCAAACACTAATACAACATCTCTGCTGTGCCATATTTTTTTCCATAGGACAGAATCTGTTAGCTTAAAAGTATTTATATTAATGTCAACATTGCTCAAATCAAATTATGATAGAAACCTAAAAGCTTAAACTCTTGTAACCATACATTAAGGTTTAATTTTTGAGCACTTTTAAGGATTAGAGCTCATGAGGCAGAAACCAACAATGTACAGTTGAGACAGAATCACTGTAAAGTATAAACCTGGAACAGATGTCCTTTGACTCTTAAGTATGGGGGGAAAACACTTTCTGGAGAGGGTGGGAGAAAAAAAATAGGATTTAAACCTTGGGCCTCCTTATTTCTCATCTATCTATCTATCTATCTATCTATCTATCTATCTATCTATCTATCTATCTATCTATCTATCTATCTATCTATCTACTGTGTTTTGCAGAGGGGTTAACTTTATTATATGGACTGCAGCTCTCATAATCCCTTGTGATTGCTCAGATTAGCTATTAAGGCTGCTAAAAACTAAAATCTGCCACATCTGGGCAATTATAGCTTCTTAATTTCTGCTTTCAAATCAGTGCTGACTTCTGGGTACTGCCTGGACATGTTCCTGCAGTTTTCTTGTCAAAAATTTCAGAAGCAGTTTGTCCTTACCTTTTTTTAAGGACTAGAAGAGAGTGACTGGCCCAAGGTCACTCAGCTAGGTTTGTGCCTAAAGCAGGACTAGAATTTACAGTTCCAGGTTTCTAGCCTGATGCCTTAACAATTATACAAACTGGCTCATACCAATAGGTCTTGCCAAATTAAACTAATACTTTTTGATGAGATAATTTTTGTAATTGGCAAATTTTAGTAGCAAAATTTCCAGTAACATTAAACCAGAATAATACCCTAGAAAATTGGAATAAATTGGAAAAAGACTGAGTAGAAAACATTTGGTTGCTAATGTACCTTCTGAACAAGAGTAGGTTGCATAGACTGAAGTACCATTTCAAATAATAAAAAATAAATATTCTACTTTACTCTGCATGAGTCAGACCTCAATGCATCATATTTCAAAAATAATTCAGACTAATTGGGAAAACATTCAAGAAAAGCAATGATAATTAAACCAAGCCAGCTTCTGGTATGCAACACTAATTTGATAAACTGGATTTACTTAACAACCATGTCAGTCCCTTGTTCTGGCCCCAATTGCGGTTCTAAGTTAAGGATTACCTGCATAGCAGCTACAGAAAAAATGTTGGAGAATAATTTTGACACCTCCCTTTCTCTGGGAGGTAAAATGAAAAGTGAATTTTTGCCTCAGTTCAGATCCCTCATCCTAGTTCTGTTCACTTTTTATTTTACTTTTTTGTAAGAATTTCCTTTTTATTGGTATCATTGAAAGGAAAATAAATGTATCAACAACACATCTGGCAAACATTTTCATTTGTTATCTAGAGCAAATAGATCTTTGAATCTGCTGTATCAAAACTTCTCAATTTTTGCCCTTTTTCCCATTGTGATGCAAAAGGAGAAATTATGACTTTTCCTCTATCATTTTTAAAGTTTCCTAAGCACAAATTTATCTTTTTCTCTGCAGCAGATATAGAAACGAACAGTAGATACTCATTATTTTTTAATGATTTATTAACAAATAAATAGGATTATACATACATCGTGTGTTCTATATAGTTATATTCACTTACTTCTTCTTATCTTTCTTTTTATTAGTATTACATACTGTATAGTAATAGGAAACATTGGCTTGAATGAAAAAACATTGGCTCTGTTTAATAGCAGTACATTTCTGTACTGCCCTTTTCATATGTTATAGAGCAATAGCAATGGGACTTGGGGTCAATATTTACTAGCTAACATAAACATGACAGCTCTAATAGTCAGTGTTTTCAAATTCTAAGTCAAAGAATTCCCCAGCCAATATGAAAATTAAAAAGAAAATAATAAACAATAAAAAATACATAATGATGAATTTAAAATCCCATCAAAATGACTACAGGCACTAAATATTGTTAATAACCAATTGAACACACTAGGCCAGGGGTCGGCAATCTTAAACACTCAAAGAGCCATTTGGAACGATTTCCTACAGAAAAGAAAACACCGGGAGCCACAAAAACCCTTCCCATGCCAGAGTATTTCCTGAGCGGCCACAAAACTAGCATATGTAATTGAATCAAACATTACATTTTCTTCTGAAACTTTTCTTTCCTTGGATTTATCCGTAGTTGGCCTACCGGGGGTTGAAAAGCTCAATAAATTGCGTGCTGGCAGGTGTTGCACATCAACGGTTGTGACACATATTTTGAGTGACAGGGAGCCACAGCAGAGAGGTGAAAGAGCCACATGTGGCTCTAGAGCCACAGTTTGCTGACCACTGCACTAGGCTTTTTAAAAAAATCTTATGAGTATACCCCCATTATTCTTCATTCCTAGAGTTGTCTGTGTTTCACATAATCTGTATAATGAAAACAGAAAAACACCGCAATAAAGACAATTCTTGAGATGCCAGAGTTTGGGAGGGAGAATGCTGTGCTGTGCTGTGATTTTCTTGGAAAACAGATGGGAAACAAGAAGCTATAATCCAGTTAGGGTGCGGAGCAGGGTTGCCAGCGGGGTTTAAAAGAAAAAGAAAAACCACTAAGGTTTCATACTCGAATAAGCCCAGTTGCTACACAAAAATACCAGATAACAGAAAAACAATACAGATCGTCCTCAATCTACAACCATTCATTTAGTGACCATTCAAAATTACAGTGGTACTCAAAAAAGTAACACATGACCACTTAAGACCGCTGCAGAATCCCCATGGTAATGTAATCAAAATTCAGGCATTTACCATGTCTCATATGGTACCCCAGGGTCATGTGATCATCTTTTGCTACTTTCTGACTAGCAAAGTCAATGGGGAAGCCAGATTCACTTTACAACTGTGTTACTGATTTAACAAGTGAAGTGATTCACTTAACATCCATGGCAAGAAAGGTCATAAAATGGGGCAAAACTCACTTAACAACTGTCTTGCTTAGAATCAGAAACTTTGGGCTCAGTTGTAGTTGTTAAGTCATAATCAGTCATAAACTAAATAATGTTTACCTCAATTTAATAAAATGCATAAAGGTAAAGGTATCCCTTGCACATATGTGCTCGTCGTTTCCAACCCTAGGGGATGGTGCTCATCTCCGTTTCAAAGCCGAAGAGCCAGCGCTGTCCAAAGTCGTCTCCATGGTCATGTGGCCAGCATGACTGAACGCCAAAGGCTCACAGAACGCTGTTACCTTCCCACCAACAGTGGTCCCTATTTTTTCTACTTGCATTTTTACATGCTTTCGAAACTGCTAGGTTGGCAGAAGCTGGGACAAGTAACGGGAGCTCACCCCATTACATGGCACTAGGGATTTGAACCGCTGAACTGCCAATCTTCCGATCAACAAACTCACCTGCCTTACCACGCGGAGCCACCGTGTGTCCCATAAAATGCATACAAATACTTAAATTTCATTCAATTTCAGAATAAAATACCTAGAAATTGCAATACATTTAAAGCACTGGAAACTCCTCGGGTGGAGCCAACGTATAAACACCCAAATTTGTGCAACAGTAAGTTTAAGACTTCCAACTATCTTCTTAGCCCTGCTCACTATAGTGCATTTTTTATCATAAACACAGAGCCAGAATTTCCAGGTTAAGTCAGTTTATCAATCCAGCTGTATACTTGCTAAAAGTACTTAGCGAGGAATTTAATCTTTTTCTCTATCCAAATTATTTCACACATTATAGTCTGAAATTATATATCAATCCAGCATTCTGGCTTGATGTTTTAAATGTGTATGTTTAGCTGTTAGCTTTATTTTATTGCATTAAATCTGTTTTCTTAAAATACTTGCTTTGAGCCTAACTAAAAAAAATACTGAGAACTTCCTCCCCCTTAAAGCCTCTTGCATCTATTCCTAAATGGTTTCACTGTTCTTCACTGATTTAATAATATTTCAGTATCACCATTCAAATAATGAAGAAGATAGCTTATGTTTTGTCATCATAAGCTAGAGCAGTGATAGCTAACCTTTCTGCCGTCATGTGCCAAAAGTGGGGGGAGTGCGGGGTGGGTAGGGTCAAGCATGCATGTTCCCATATCCATAATTCAATGCCCCCCTATGCATGTGCATGTGACCCCCAATTTTTGGTACATGATGGTCTGGTGGGCCCATTTTTTGCCCTCCCCAAGTTCCAGAGGCTTTCTAAGAGCCTGGGGAGGGTAAAAACGGCCTCCCCCCCCCCCGAGGCCCTCTGGAGGACAGCAACAGCCCTTTTCCTGACTTCCAGTGGGCCTGGGAAAGCCCAAAAATTAGCTGGTTGGTGCACGCATGCGTGCTGGAGCTGAGCTAGGGCAATGCTCGCATGCCCACAGATATGGCTCCACATGTCATGGGTTCACCATCACAGAGCTAGTGATTCCACTTCTGATACTGACAAATTAGTAAAGAATGCATTCTACTGTGATCCCAGATACAGGTGAAATAGTGTCCCCCTTCTCAAATTCTGAAGGGTTAGATTGAACTACATTAATTTATGATATCTCCCAGTAAGATCAGCTAAAATTAATGGAGTTAATTATGAAATTTCAAACTATTTCTCAAACTAGAAGAACATTTATATGTTAGGAAGCAGGCCAGGGGTGGGTTCTACTTACGTTCACTACTGGTTTTTTTCGCATGACTGATGTGCTCGCTGCACATGCACAGTAGAGCGTGCATGGAGTACATGCACTCTACGCATGTGTAATAGAGCAAGCACGCCATATGTGCCCTCTGCGTATGCTCAGAATCATTTAGGAGTGGCCAGGCATGGCAATCAGGCGATTCAGCTGGCAAAAAACAGGGAAATAAAGGCAAAAAAATTGCTGGGTGGGTGGGAAGGCCCAGCTCCTGGTCATAGAGAACCGGCTCACTGATATCATACCATCACCGCTACCAGATCCAAACCGGGAGCAACCCACCACTGAAGCAGGCATATCAGAGATCTAAGGGAATATTAAAATAAAGCACATGCTCTCAAATTTGATAAACAGTTGAAATCATTGAAGGTAATTATTGTTTATTTCCCCTGAAATCAGAATTAAGGCTTCAGTTTTAGAATAGGTTCATTACAAATTTACAATCTGAATCACCTAGATACAGAGCAACTCACCAGAAATAACTTTAAAATAATTAACCTAGCCCTGGATATTGAACAGCAGAAGCCCTTGTTAAATTACATGGAAAAGTGCCTTAAATAAATCTCACCACCAGTTGATTTTCAACTTGAGATCACAGACAGAGTTAGAGGCAATCTTTCATGGGGATCTACATTAAAAGTAATCTTGAACAACTTTTCCATTAAGCCACTGAACTAAAATGCTACGGGCATAAAATTATGATTGATCTTCATCTTGCAAATGCTTCAACTTCTATTATAATTTGCTTGCAAGATTAAAGAAAGCTAATTTTCTCCCATATATCCAGCTACCTTTTGTCTCTTGTCTAACAAGTTTCGTTGTTGTCTATTTTTTCTTCTTCCTAAAATGGCTACAAACTATAGAGCCTCATTTTCAAGATTAATATGGCAAGAAGGAACTTCTTTTAGTTTTTTTTTAACAAGATATATTTAGTGTGCCTTTTATAGCCCTGGAAGTTTGTATTTATCTACAAAGAATGATGGTACATAAAGTAGTCAGCTGGCATCTAAATGGACACAAAAAAGAAGGGCAAATCTAACAAATTTCACATATTGCTGTATAAGCAGTGGTGGGATTCAGCCAGTTCCACTTCGGGAGAACCGGTTGTTAACTTTCTGAGCAGTTTGGCAAACTGGTTGTTGGAAGAAATAATTAGGGCAGAGAACTGGTTGTTACATTATTGAATCCCACCACTGGATGGATAGTTCACCAAGTAGCCTCGCTGTCTTCTTTCTGTGGTTTCTGCAGACCTAATTTATGGCAAGGTGTTAAATGTTAAGTGTATATGTTTCATTACCAAATGCTTTAGTAGGCCAAATGCTTTGAAGGCTTTGGTGCTTTTTCATCTTTCCAATTAAACATTTCCGCTTTGTCCAGCATTTTTTTTATTTTGCTTTCGGATGAAATTTCTTTTCCAGAAGGACTTTGTGGAATAGTTCAGCATTCTATCAAATGCTACGTGGTTTTTAATTTCGGGCTTTTCACTCATTGTAGGAAAGCACAGTTTCAGGAACATTTAAAAAAACAGCCTATTACTCTGAATGGTTTCTTCTTTCCTATCCCCCCGTCATTTTGCTTTTTTTTTCTGTTTATTCGACTTCATTTTCTTATATATATATATAAGAAAATGTATGTATGTATGTGTATATACATACATACAAAAATACATACTAAGGAAGTGAAATCAGGAGGGAATCCTAATGAGAATTGCTAAAGAAGAGGATGTTAAATATCACTGTGATTATAGTATTATATGAGTGTACTGTTATTATTAATGTGATGAGTGCTATAACAAAGATGAATTTTAAGACTGATGAAATGTGATTGTACCCAGACCAAACACTGTTTGATGAAAGTTGGATTAAATATAAATAAAAATAATAAAATATAAAAAGAAACACAAACCCAACAATATATCCTAAATTTAGTCAGTATTTTTTTTAAAAAAATGTGATATAACAATAATGGAGTCTCCACTCTTTCCTTCCCCAGTCGCAGCCTGGTTGACTTGTCTGAACTGGAGAATCCGAGCTACAGCAGTACCAGCTACCTGAATAACACATCACCCAAAAGGTAAGGCCAACCGTTAGCATGTTGCATGTTGCACAGAATCTTAGCTAGAGGTTCTCCTGAACCCCCAGCACCCCACCCCTGTATGTATGGGATCCCTTCCAAAGCAGACAAGTGGCACATTTTCATGAACAAGGCAGAAACGGGTTGGTACTGATGGTTCAAGCTCTTGGGAGAACCTATTGGGTTTTTTTGTTGGGTGAATGACCCTTGGTTAAGGGTTGTTGGGAGGTGTTCTACGGCGACAGGAATTGTTTTTGATTTAGGTTTTCGTGTGTTGTGTGAATTCAGCTAACGATAATGAATTAAGTAGAACTTGTAAGCCTGAAATACAATTTTATGAAGAAATCAGTGTCAGGGGCGAAAAGATCAGGTCCTCACAGGAAGGTAAAGTTAAACTGATTTATTGCTGCTTACGCCTATGCATAATGGAATGGAATTCAATGGAATTCAAGGGGGGCTGTTGGACTTATGTTTGAGGCTATGTAGGGATTCTAGGCTGATCCCTCTTTTGACTCCACCCCCAGGTTTCGCTATTTCTTTTCCTATGGTTAGTGGTTATTTTTTTTAAGTGGGAGGCAAAAGACAAGGTGGGAGGCAAAAGACAAGGTGTCCTTCTTCCAATTTCATACAAAGCAGGAGATAATTACAGTAAGACAATAGGCTTGACGCACCTCTGTCTTCTCATACTTCACTACCAACTTTGCACCTTACTGATGAGGAAGATTTGGCCATCAGAGCTCTCTGAGTTGCATGTAGTATAGAAAGCAGTGTTTCTTCTTCAGCATGAAGCTGTATGAAGTTAGAAGCATGTTGACTGCTGTCTTTGGACTGTCATCATATCTCCTCCTTCTCCTAGGTCTTTGGAAGATATTTGTACTTACTGTGGCCGAGTAATCCGCAACTGTGCCAAGATATCTATTGAGAACCTCAACATCAGCTGCCATGAATACTGCTTCAAAGTAAGGATGTGCCTGATAAATGTGGTATTCATGGAACTATGAAGGGGGTGCCAATTTGGTCTAGTGGTTAAAGCACCAGGCTAGAAAGGAAGAGACTGTGAGTTCAAGTTCCACGAAGCCTACTGAGTAACTTTTTAGGCCAATCACTTTCTCTCAACCCAACTCACCTCACAGGGTTGTTGCTGTGGGGTGTTCTGACCTAGGCTTTCCAAAAGCATGAAAAAGACTCCTTGTCCCGACAAAAAAACCCTTTTTATTAAGTTACTGTGAATTCCTCTCATTCACATCCAGTCTTTCCGAGGGAGAATTTACAGTCACAGACTTTATCTGGCTTGGAGAGCTACCAGGCCGATATCTTCAAAACTTGGCAAGGAGTCTCTGAGAGTCATGAACCAATTAAGTGAACTAATTGTCTCCTGCAAACTCCCCTCCCCTTTCACTCCTCTTTTATTCCACATGGGAGGGGCCATTCACCATCCACCTGTGGCTTTACTCCCAAGTTGCCCCTTGTTCCTTAGCTGTTCCCTTCTCCTGGCAGCTCTGTGCATATGCACACACTGGGAACAGGGTCCAGCTGTTCTTCTGCTCCACTGATGTCCTACTCTGAAGGCAGCTGACAACTGTCAGAGGGCCCTGGCCCCATCTCTGCCTCTGACACAGAGCCCTCATCCGAGCCTTCCCCAGACTCCATGTTCCACCCCAGCCTTCTCACTATCTGAGTCTGCCACCAGCTATGCTGGCCACTGGAAGGCCACAACATGGGGAAAATAGGAGGAGGAAGGCATGTTGGAATTAAGTTGAGTTCTTGATAAAAGTAATAAAGATGGGATACCAATAAATAAGTCAGAAGAGAAAGTAGGTGGGAACCTTTACTCCCTAGCTGCCTAATGGGATGTCCTCATCACCAAGACTCACTATTTCTGTCTGACCCTCCTAAGCTTTAGCCTTGGGCTAAACAAGCTAAACCTGTAGTTTTCCGTTACCTCAGAGGTCTTCAAACTTGGCTGCTATGCTGGCCAGGGAATTCTGGGAGTTGAAGTCCACAAGTCTTAAACCTACCAAGTTTGGAGACCTCTGCTTTAGCCTCTGAATTCATGCATGGTCTGATTCAGTCACATGGCAAATACATCACAGGTTATTTGTTAGTTGCCTAGCTGCAGAGCAGTGACCATTTTACATAGGCATGCAAAAGACATGTCCAGAGCTAAGTAGAGTGCAGCTATCTTGCTTTTTCTCTCGCAGTGCGGAATCTGCCACAAGCCAATGGGAGATTTCTTGGAGAAAATCTTCATTCATCGGGATATTGTCCACTGCGATAAATGCTACGAGAAGCTCTTTTAGGTGAGCATATTCTGCAAGGATCTGGACATCTGGAAATATTGCAGTGGTGAAGTCTAAACCGGCTTACTACCGGTTTGCTGGCTGTGAATGTGCACCAAAATTGAGCTGCGTGCACATGTGCAGTTCCCACCAAACATGCAATGTGAATGGGCATGCACAATGCATGCCAGAAGGAGGCTTGGGAAGGTAAGTAGAACAGCGCTGGACGGTGATCAACTGTGGTGCGTGATCATGGGAACCTTTTAAAAAGCTTTTTAAAAGTATTTTTTACTATCGGCTCGGGTGAACAGGTAGTAAAAAATGTTTTAAAAAAGTAAAGAAAAATGGTCAGATGTTCGCACAGCACAGCTGTAATCGTCGGAGTCTTTTTTGTACCTTTAAAAGCATTTTTTACTACTGGTTCCAGTGAATAGGTAGTAAAAAATGTTTTAAAAATAAAAAAAAGCTCCAACAAACACAGCTGTGCTGCACGATCGTCGGAGCCTTTTTTAAAAAACTTTTTCTTATAAAACGTTTTATTAGTTTTATAATTTTTCCACAAGGGTAGAGTAAATAGGATACATAAATTCTTTAACAGCAATGTGAGTATGTGAGTTAGTTTTTTGTTTTTTTATACAAATTACTAAAATATATATTTTCTCAATACAAAAGATAAAATATTTTATCATTCTCTGG
>JANHFP010007753.1:50175-60632 GCA_032468135.1 Calamaria suluensis | reverse complement strand
ATAAATAAAGAAAGAAAGAAAGAAAGAAAGAAAGAAAGAAAGAAAGAAAGACAGAAACAAAGAAACAAAGAAAGTAGGGAAAAAAATTAGAACCCACCACTGCTATGGAAGCTGTTTTTTCCCTGCTTTTTCCTATTTTTAAATACTGCCTACAAATTTCCTGTATTTTCTTGTTGTATTCTAATAAGGAGACTGAGCAATAATTATATATGGTTATTATACCATTCCCACAAGAAATCTAATGGTGGCCTAAGACTTTGGCATGATATATATGGACAGAGGGAAGTTATCCAAATATTCTTTATCCAGATATTCTGTACATACTCATTAATAAGCCCACCTGTGGAAACAGACCCTCAAATTTTAAACCAAAATGCAATTAAAAATGTTCCACCCACAGATAAGCCAATTGTGAACATTAAAACATAGGGAAAAAAATGGAAGGTTGGCTTATCTGCAGGTGGCACATTTTTCATGGTATACTAGTTAAAAATTTTGTGCAAGAATATACTGTAACCTGTAATGCAAAATATAATTCTTCCCTTGAAGAAGAAAATAAAAAATAATATCCCATAATCTTCTTTTTGATTATTTTATAGAATAATCTAGAAAATTGGAGGCTTTTTAAAAATGGTTTTAAACATTTCCATTTCCATTCTTTTATTATTACATCTACAGAAAATAATTTTCTCTTTATATGCTTTTTTTTTTACGTAAGTATGTCCCTCATTAATTTGAGCAAATATACAAGGGACTTTCTGGAGAATCATAACATCACTAGCTCAGCTATTATGCTTCTTTTTAATGAAGCACAAGACTTAGGAGATGCCAGGGTTTTTTTAAAGTACATAAATAGACTAACCATCACAGTTTGTTCAACAGGAATTAAATCTTGGTCTTCACTTAGATTGTTCATTGACTTTATTATCTTTCTACTTATTACATATTTTAGCATGTAAACTTTACTACAAAATGGATAAAAGTCACATGTGCCAAACCAGAAAATATACAAACAACATTCTTCATAGGGACAGTGGCCACTAACAGTTATACACAACTACACATCACATAGATTCTTTTTTTTCTGGAATAAAAACTATTTGTTTACTTATTGTCCCTACAACTCAAGAACAATTAATAAGAAGTATAAACATAGAACCATTTGATTTCTTCAATACAAAGCACTACACAAATGTCATAGACATAGAAAGTTTGCTCATAAATATTCTCCATTTAATATTTAGAGCTAAAAATATATTTCAAAGGCATCTTTAATTAAATCCATCTAGGGCTGTAGGGGTTGATCGAATTCTCTTTCTCATTTCCACAGCCACCCTCTTCTATCCAATCTTGCAGCTTTACATTCTTGGAAGAAGCTGATATGATGTACTGTAGCTGAGACCTAAAATTGTACAACTGTCTATAAAAATATATAATTTTATTTCCCTTGCTGAAGGCCTGCACTGCTAAGCCTTCAATTTCTACGTTAATTTCATGTACATAGAACTTCAAGACACACACAAAGTACACATGCCACATTCTTCTAGACACAACTATTATTCTAATTAGCAATGCAATGAAAGGTAATATGTCAAAGGTACACATAATTTCCACTTATTAACATATGGCACAATTTAGCAGTATCTTTTATGTGCTTCCTCTACTTTGTGTTCTTTAAATGCACCCAAACCATGATTTTTAATACAAGTCTTAAGTTCAAGAATACATTTTTGCTCAAAAATGGAGGCAAACTTGGAGTACCAGTACCAGTTGCACAGGTATCAATTGTCTTTTGATGGCATCATCCAGACCTAGGGCTAGAATTTTGGAAAATAGCATATGCAGTTGGCCAAATTATCACACTCTTCTCCATAGCCTCCCTTTAATCCAAATGGAACAAAGAGTGTAATGTGTTTCTTTACTATTACATTTGCTTTTTATGTTTTGCCAATTTCAACATAAACACCACTTCCGTTCTTTTAGATTTAAGAACTAAATTTTACACTTCTTGAAAATCTGAGAAAGCACAAATGCATTTGCATGTGTAGCATCCCTAAGGGAGGAAGTTCAGTATTCTTATTAAGCTGGAATTCTGATGTCATTTCCCATGCAGGTGATCTATTAACTACTCAATATCTAACACAGAGTTTTACATTTGAATGAAATAGTTCAGTAAGGTTCTTAAATTGCAACTGTGTTCAATTAGCACTCCAAGTCATGTTACCTTGTGATTAATATGATTTAAGTTTGTACAGGGTGATCTCTATGATCCATTCAGAAAGGACAAATATTAGGCCACAGTTTACACCACAAACAGACATGGTCCACAATATTTCAAGTTTAAAAGCAGGAGACTCTTGGGGAAAAAATGGAATGAGAGGGGTCTATTAATTAGTTGATATTGCTGGCTCTAGTATTCTTTTCCCATTAGAAATTTCCCGTGCTTATAAATGCAGATTTTTGTGTAAACAGCTCACAGATCAGAATAACTGATCAATATACAGTTTCTGTATACTTTTCCCCAACTATCTTCATACTGAATGTGAGAGTGCAAAGGTAAGTTAATGTAGTAGCAAGCACTGATCAACCCCCTATCCCTTAGCCTTAATCTAAAGGCCATGGGCTATTGCTGGGATTAGAGCCACCAAATCAACAATATTAAATTCATTGTTACACATCTGGCAATTTCTAAAATTCAATTGTAGATTCAGTCACTTTGAATATCCCTACCTTACTTTGTAAACATATCAAACTAGGTAGATGTGCAGAATATATAATGAAATGTTCATTATGTCTTTTATCTACACTTTATATAAATAAATACCTCATTACAAGGGCTATGTAGTCCTTTGGAATTGATCTCCAAACTTTAAGACAGCTGCTTAGTCTTGGGAAACAAAATGGCTGATTTAATGTACTGCAGACAAGTGCAACCTTTGTGTTCATTAATATTCCAAATAAAATGTCTCTTTAGACATTTCACATGCTGATAATGATCCTCAGCTACCATTCATATTATGATCCTCAATCATCATCCATATGTTCACATCAAGTAATGAAAATAAAATAAAGGCCACCTGATTTAACAGCACTATAAAACTAATTGGGTTTTGTTTAAGTTTGACGTACCTTACAACAAAAAGAAAATCTAACCATAGTTATGCACAGTAGCATTGAACAAATATAATTTTATTACAATCTTTCTCGCTATATATTATGAATCAAGAAACAAGTATGATCACAGTATCAGAAAGACAGTAATTAACACCACCCAGTCAAGATTACAGATCAGGGAACTCAACAAGGCAGTATCTTTAGCTAGAAATCTTGGTCCTCTAAATTCTTTGTAAAGTATTGCGTTTATCAGATTTGCTGCATTTTGAATATAATGTGGTAAAGAAATATCAAATAAAGCAATTTTAATATATGTACATGCTTCTCAAAAGCATGTTAAAATGCAAACATTTGTATGTTTTCACACGTTTCTACTTATTTTCTATATGTTAATATGTTCAAGGTTGTGAGAAAAAACTGAATACATTAAAGCTAATCTAAGCTTCAATTTACATGAATTTTGGTCCTGCTGGGGAGCTAGTAAAAGATTACAGTATGTGCAAATGTAATAGAGATTCCCACTCAGTATATTTTAAAGAAAAAAATAACTTCAGGAAGATAATTATTAATTGCTTAACTATTTCCCTTCTATTGATTTCTGTGCACAGCATTGCAATCTTCTGAAGCTATTTTGTTTAAAATCTAAGCATGTCAGAATTCAGTTACACATTTTTAAGAACATAATTAGCTTCTTTTGAAGCACAAACAATTCAAACCATAGTAATAAAATTTAGTTTCATAGATATACTGAAATGGTACTTGCCAAAAATGGGATATATATTAGCAAGAAATTATCACCACCATTCATTTTTGTTAAAACTACTACTAAAAAGTATGATTGTAGTAGTTATTCAATTTGGAGTTATATGTCAACATGGTTATACTTCTGCCATTATTAAAATACACACTATTTAATTTCTTTAGTTTGAACATGGTTCTTATCTAGCTAGGTCAGATCAGTTAGCCCAGATCAGCTTTGTATCCATATGTCTTTGAGTGTGTTTGTGTTTTTGTGTGTGTGAGAGAGGGGGGGAAGAGAGAGAGAGAAAGAAAGGAAAGAAAAATGAGTACTTCCTTGCATTAAAGTATCTTAAGTTGCTGATGTTGAAAAACAGTTAGGTTCACACTTTAGGATAATGGCTAAAGTGAAGCCAAGAAACCACTTTATTGTTTGTATTATTCAGCCAGTGAATTTGCTTTATGACAGGGACTGGTAACCTTTAGAAATGGTAGATACCATTATACAATCTCACACAATAGTGAATGTGCCAAGCATATAACTGCATTTTTGTAATGCCAAAATGACACAAAAGAATGGTAAGATTTCATGTGAGAACACAGCATTTTTAAAAAAGTAGCATTCTAGAGGATTTATTTATAAATTTTGATGCCTATGTGTTACCCAAACCCATCTATGGCTCTAGTAAATCCTTGCCTCTCATCTGATCCATTTCACTGGTCTTTGGAGAAAAAACGGACACAGAGAGATGATTGTATACTGCCAGCATCTTCTTTCCTTAGAGCTCATTCCAGATAAAAGCAGATGTGTGAGGATAGTACTGGTGCCTGACTTTTATACTTGGGGAACAGTTATAGTGTATATATTGAGGATAAAAATGACATGGATGGTCCTGTAAGTAGGACAACTACTCTATGAAATGTTTTTTTCCTTTAAGTGAATATGCCAATATATGAAGCATTTGTTAGTAGCTTTGTGTACTTCTGATTCAATGTCTATAGCAATTTTTTTTCAGCAATTTTGCTCAATTTTCCTCAAAATTAGGGGAATAATTAAAATTAGCCAGCACAGAATTAAAAGCACAGATAAATAATATTTAGTATTAAAATACATAATTTTAAAGTAATATCTAAATTTTATTATAAAATGAAGATGAAGGTTGATTTTGAAGGAATCTTTTCTTTCCTCCAAAAGGAACATTTTGCTGTTCTCCAGACTAGCTGGATGCCTGGCTAAGGTTACAGTTGTACTGGCTTGGTGATTATTTTACAAGAGAAGGCATTTGAAAAGGTTTGACTTTGACATAATTAAAATTCTGCATTGAATAAACATTCACTTTATCTTTAAAAATAAAACAATTCTCATTTATATAAAAGAAAAACCACCTCAAATTGCAAATGCTCAATTTGAGTTAATACATACTGGTTAACTTATGACAAGGGGAAAGGCAGCTAATTTTATAAAAGACTTTTTAGATCCTCATAGAGAATAACCAGCTCAACTGGTAGCATATTTTTTTATTATTGCAGCTTTAAATATCTATTTTTCTATTAAAGATGATGAGCCTCAATATAGTTGCCCCAGATTTAGGAATATTATGACATGAATTTATCTAGTAGGAGCACAGGGCAACAATGATGATTGTCAATTTTCAAATTTCCCCAAATTGTGAGTAGTGATATCAGTAGAATGCATCTTTAATCCTTGTTATGTTCTATACTCTTTTAAATGTCCAGATAGGCTTAACAGATGTAAAGTGTGCTCTGATTTTTTCCCCAAAACTATATCCCCCCCCAGTCCAAATACTATATTGGATCTAGGTAGGGCATTGAACACTGATATTGGATTATTTTTAAAGTTAGAATGGTAATTGCTGACATAACTGCTTTGTTTGGTTCTGTTGGCAGGAATCTCATGTGGTAGTAGATTGTTACCTTTCCTACAATTTAACTGCTTAAAGGTTATTTCATGGACATGGTAACAATAGATAAATGACTGCAAATTTCAGGCAATCATAGAATTTTTCCAATTTCAACGAAAGAAATACTTTTTCAGATACAGAGTTTACCTTTTGATTTAGTTTTAAAGGGAATGCATTTCTCTCAGATCTGTTAAATATGTTTTAACAGATTTAAAAGAAGTCATGTTTGTATTTCGCCTTCAACAATTAAAAAGAGTAGATGAAAGACGTTTATTCAAAGTGAATGTTCTGAAAAAGAGACAAAAGAAAAAAAGAGTTCCATTGGTCTAAACTATTAAATAAAACTTTTATAGGTATTATTTCTATAGCAAACCAGATATCCAATCAAGATATATCTGGATTATACAGTGATTTCAGAGACACTGTCGGAATCTCTTATGTTTTGACCTGACAACTTGAAATCAGAATTCTACCAAGATGAGGTTGACCAATCTAATGGAATGCTTGAAGCTAAGAAAAAGGGCTTATACTGGCATTTTCTAGTAAGAGAAGCACACATGGCTTCCAAAACAGTACAATGTCTAGGAAGTGGTTCAAACTGTCTTTTAGCTTCAAATACAGATGTTATGATTGCATACCAAAAGGCTGGGACAGGGCATGTAGACAATATTTGGCTAATGTAGTTTATGAAAGCAATCAATGATGTGCTACTGTTGTTTATATTTTAATTCTTTCCACAGGCAAGACATAGGTAGTCTGTTTACCACCCTTGCTGCTGTCATGCTTATCAAAGACATTAATGCCTACACATTAGTGAAAGGCTATTCCAGAGGACAGAGAAGGTATTTTATTGTCCTAGCCCTAAAAGAGGCCACAAGTGAGAAACTTGTTTGATAATGAAGACCACTTTGGAGAAAGAAAGGTAAAATGTTTCAGGTGTATGAAGGTTAGATCGTTTAAATATTTCTAATAAATTAAAATTAATCTTTAATATTCTAAGAATGGAATTTACAGGTTGGTTCAAAAGTTTCACATATTAATGATAGCACTTTTGCAAGAATCTGAGTTTCAAAGATGTCCCAAGAAAAGGATATTTAATAGAAATAATGAAAATACCCTGGTTACCTGTAAAGAAGGATTGTGGATTGATGATACCCTGTTTTATATGTTTCATATTACTTACAGAAAAATCAACAATGAGGGCAAAGAAATGAGAGTTAAAATTTAAAATTAACTGTGCATGATCTTAAGAGAATCAAATCTAATTTAGTAATTTCAAAGAGATTGGGCTTCAGGGTTTAATGACTGAGATTTAGACAACAGGTTCCTGATGCTTAGTTGGCAACTGTGGCTGGTACCTTCAGAGGCAAAGATGGCCACAACCACAGTTGCCAGTGAAACATCAGAAAATCTGTTGTCTAGGCCACCATCACTAAACCCTGAAGCTCAACACATCACAACACATCACAGATACTGGCCATGAAAGCCTACATGAAAGCTGACTTCCAAAATATTTAGGCATGTTTACATTTCACTGCAACATACAACTTAATTATTTTAGAGTAAAACATTAATAACTGTAAATTCATGAGATTGGTCTGTACTGGTTAATCAATATTAATGGGCAGTAAACTCCCAGAAAAATATATCTTGTTTTTCAGACAGTGTGCTATGTTTTTGAAAGGGATAGGAACTGCAACAGCAATGCTTAGTGTGTTAAAACTCTGCCTCTGGTGTAACTGATTTATTAGATGCTGCTTTAATTTAATTTTCCATTCATAGAGCAGGAATACCCTAATTTGCAACAATAAACAGTGAGTTTGTTTTAGTATGTAACACATAGCCTTTCACGTCACTCATAGTTATCAGAAGATGACCTGGGATACTCAGATTTCACAGTAAGTATTGGTTAAGGAGAAAGCTGATAAAATTGAATCAAGCCTATTCTATCAGAGGTAGAATAACCATTCTAGTATACACATCATTTCTTTCCCAAATAAAAATATGACATGGGATATTTTAATAGTTTGATAGTAAAGGATTAGCACCTCTGGACAGTAGAATCTTGGATTTATTCACAGATGGGAATGGTTGAGACATGTTACACCTCCAAGACTTGTGTATAGTACCTAAAAACCCGCCCACCCCCTTAGGTTGCCTGAACCTCTCTTATGCTCCAGAACAGTTGAGGTACTGAATATTTTAGCAGGCTACCAAACCTCTTCATTTAAGGGAAATGGTAAACTACTTAATTGGCATATGACACTTTACCACAGTTTATATACTTCAGTCAATCAGTTCATTAAAAATGCAGTCTTGAAATCTTTGGCAAGGCAGGAAACCTTGTGTGCTTATACCCAGGTTTTATAATGAGATTAAATTAATTTGACAGCCGTTTTCATACCTGGGAGGGAGCTGTAATACACACCTAACTTTTTTTCTCTTCTTAATTCAAGCAAGGCCAGCACATGTGCTTGGTAGTGGATCTCATCTATGCTGGGCACTATTTCATGGAAGTCAGGTTTCTGTCACAGATCTAAGGCAAACATCACAATTTACAGGAAAGAAAATGAGGACATCAATACATTGTGCGTTGTTAGGAGATACACAACCTTTATAACACAGTAGCAGTTATTATTATCTCTGGATTTTCTATGTCCTTTTTGCTTTGGACCATCCTCAGTTCCAGCTGGGCTGAATTAGGTTTGTTTCCTTCTCCAGCTTGGGCTTAAAAGAAAACAAACAAAAAACACAATGCCATGGAAATTTAATATTAATATAAAACAGCACAGAAAAAATATCAGTTCTCCTACATCTACAACTCTCTCAATATCAATAACATTTACTGTCCTTCTACTACAATTTTAAGATCAGTGCATGAAGTTTTAATATATAGAACATTAATAAGAATTGTGAAATCTTTAAGTCTCGGATATGCAGTGTTTTTTTTGTGTGATGACCCCAAATCTTTGAATGTCTCTGGGAAATAAATCTATAGTCTGGTGTCACTGACTGTTGGAAGATATTAACAATCTATTTACAGCTAGGCCTACGATCATAATGGAGCTTGTCCATTTCGGTCATAAATCATAAAATGAGTCACCCACATAACCAACCCAATTTGCATTTGTGTTTTAGGGAAGTGGTATATACAGTGTGTTTGTGTGTATGTACCTCAGAGTTATTGCTATCTTTTTTTGTCCTGTTATTTTAATTTCATACATTGAAAACTGCATTTTATGGTTTACTTATTTGTACTTTGAAGATGCATTTACAATGAAAAGCAGAGCAGAAAACATTTGCTGTTTTCTCTCTAGTACTTATTCAGCACCATGCCAATCCATCTTGTGGCCAATATTCATAATCAGAACAATTTTCTATAAATGGGGCAACTTTCCCCACTCCAGTATCCTATTGGCTGGAAATTAGAAGAGTTGTAATTTTAATGCACCTGGTCTGTTCCACTTTAAAACTATCTATGCCAGTGGCTCTTGCGACAACTTCTATAGGTAAGATGAAAGGAAGTTAAGATAATAAAGCATCAAACTTTTTCTTCTTGTTTTCTAATGCTAAAGCTACAAATTGCAGCCTGAATTAAGGCAGTCTAGGAAATAACTGGATCCAACTAATTTTAAAAATCAAACAGACATATTTGTCAAAAGTTAAATTACTTTCTCCCAGAGATTTGGAAAATATCTGTAGCATATTAAACAATGGATTAATTTAATCAGAACTGCTAGGACACTCGCATATAGACCTGACTGTTATTTTGCCTGGGTTGTTACATAACATTCTTGTCACTATTGCTGGAGAAATAATGGTGGCCTGTTTTACACATAATGTAAACCAATATATGAGTGGATTCTCACATTATACAATCCCCCCCCAAATCACATTATGGCTTAGTGGGAGTCCTAATGGGACTCAACAACATTGGATTTACCTGACAAATTGGGCTAAATGTGATAATTAGCTCCCTGTGTGAGTTTTGTCTGTATGATTAATGTATCGTTTCATGTGTTGTTCAAACCCATAATTCATCAAACTATAAAGTAAACCATGAGTTACTATGTTATATGAATAGAACCATTAAGTCAGCACAGAAGTCTAATTGCCTAATTATTATCTGACCACTTGATCCTTTCAACTAGAGATAAAGGAAGCCTGAACTGGGGATCTGAGCAAATCATATGCTCAGTGACTCAGCAATGACCCTTTTTAGTAATTCTTCTAATAATAAATGAATATATTGTTTGCAGAACCATATGCTAAATAGATAAATAACTATATGCAGAATCATTGTGAAATTGACCTACCTTTTGCACTCTTGATGGTCCTTTGCAAAACATGTTGCATTGCTGATACTGTCTTTTCACAGGCCACCTGCAATTGTAAAAAGGAAAAAAAAGTTTTATGATATTACCATTTCATTGATTCTGACCACATTGAATATTGATTGACAGTTTAAATAATTAGTTAAATTGGAAAAGAAATACAAATCAATCAATCAATAGTTTATTGATTAGCCCTTGGGCCATATCAAAGTATAGACGTTACAGACACTAATTATTATTAAAATCGGATATAAACAATTAAAATGAAATTAGATAAAATACAATTCAAAATGAACTTGCAATAAAATACAATTTAAAATGGAAATTGATTAAAATACAGTTTAAAATG
>JANHFP010007748.1:9762-27415 GCA_032468135.1 Calamaria suluensis | reverse complement strand
AAAAAGCAATCCCACCCCTACCCTACAAGTTTAAGCTGAAAGCAGTTTACAAAAGCCAGTTTCTTTACATTGTATTGCTGAGTTCCCCAAAACAAGAAAAAAAATCTAAAACAACTGTGTTATTAGATTCTTCAATTTAAGAATAACAAAGACACTCTAAAGTTAAAAAAAAAATATGTAACTATGAATTTTGCTGAGGAAGACAAGATGTAGGCTAATAAATTATTAATGTGAGAAATTGATATGTTCTAGCAAGTACATTTTCTTCCCTTTTCGTTATCAATTTCAGTTATTTATTTTGGATTGCTCTTATCCAGGGGTGTCAAACTCAAGGCCTGCTAGCCAGCCCCAGCCCACAGAGTGCTTAGATCTGGCCTGCGGGGCCACCCTGGAAGCAGCAAAGGACCGGCCTGTAGTGCTTCTGCCAGTGAAAACAGAGCCCAGGAAGGCTGCACGAGAGCTGCAGGAGGCAGCCGCACCTGAAAATTGAGCCAGGGTTGATCACACACGACCCTCACGAGATCAGTTTTCGCTGGCAGACTGCTAACAAAACAAAATACTAGCAAAAGTGGCATTTGATCACATGAGTTATTTCAAGCTGTCCACACCCTTCTCCCATCCCCCCCCCCAAGGTCAAGCACAACTTTGATGTGGACCTCAATGAAATCAGGCTTGACACCCCTGCTCTAGTCAAAAGTGGGAGCCCCTTTCTATAGAGGTTAAGACACTGGGTTGGAAAACTGTGAGCTCTAGCCCTGCCTTGGGTACAAAGCCACCCAAATGAGATTGGGCCAGGCACTTTTTTGAGTCTGGGAAGGAGACAATGACTAACCACTCCTGAAAAACTTGTCAAGGAAGCTGCACGAATTTGTTCAGGCAGTCACCAGAAGTCAACAATGACTTGAAGGCATGCACTGCTTGCATGTGTACCCACAGGGACAAAGTCAGTTCCTGCTTTATTACTACTTTCAGCTTAGTAAGGGAATATTTAGAAATTCTTGCGTGACTCACCAGCATTTACAGTAGAATCATTTGTAAGATGTTGGAATGCCCCTCATTAGTGGATGATAAGACATGTAAATGATAGGGTATTTTATATAATTATTTTATATAATTGTTTCACTACAATAGCTTAGAAAATCTCTAATACACAGTCTCTCATTCACTGACATCAACCCATTATGAATATTCATAAAAACTAATATCATACTGGAAACATAATGTTGTATGTCATTGAATTCAATAGGCCTTACCTCCAAAATGAGAAGAAGTTGAAGCTTAAGAAAGCAGCAAATTGTCAAGTATTTTCACTGAACATGACAAAAGCATATCTATCTTCCTTGTGGCAATAGATCCCTATTGCCGTTTTACCATCAATTTCCAGGAAGTCTTCAGTTAGAAATCTATAGAGTGCTCTAACCCTAACTAAATAGTTAACATTTTCTACAGGAGCCCTTATATAATTTCTTACAACCAGACATAAGATTGGCAGTTATTCTTTTTTTTAAAATATATATATATTAAAAACTTGAATGTCAAAAGTACCTTGATGGTGGCAAGAATTATGAAATGTTGGCTGGCGTGGTCAGTAAAAAAGTGATTTGTCATGGTTGATGGATCAAATTGCTTAGAGATGATATGGGTATTTATTTAGTAAATTTATAGGTGGCCCATCTCATATACAGTATAAGACTATTTCTATTAAAGTAAGTCTATCTCTATAAAATTAAAAATGACAAAAACTAGTTAAAAGAACAAAAATAATAGAAAAATAACAGCTGATAAGGCTCTTTAACAAACAAGTCATGACATGGGCTCACCCAAGCTATTAGGGCCCCAGATTAAATGGCAAGTAGGGTCGGGGCAAGACTAATTTTGTGTGTGTGGGTTAATATTCTAGAACAGGGGTCTCCAAACTTGGGACCTTTTAAGTCTTGTGGTCAACTCCCATTTTACCAGCCAGCTGTGCTGAGTTTGGAGACCCCTGTTCTAGAAGGCAGGGGTCACAGCAAATGCATTATACATTACACCCTTTTGCACTCAGTACCTGGAATATTCTTCTCGGTAGTTCTAACGGGAATTGATGGAATCTTTGATAGTAAAACATCATGTTTTCTACATAAACATGGTTAGAAGGATTGAAGCAGCATAAAACCAGAAGGGTCCAATTTGGCTTGATGTACAAAGAGCCTACTTTATAAACAAAGTCATAAAGATTCATAAAATATTTAGTTTACTGTGCGAATTTAGTCCCAGTGATTTATTGAGCAAATAGTACCAACTTTAGTATGATGCATAAATCCAATGATTCTACTTTCCCATTACTCAAATCTCCTGTTGCCTATCATGACTTGGCAACTGACAATGCTAATTAATGGCAATTCTGCTTAAGGGAATGGAACTAGCCAGAATTGCTCTAGAAGCCATCTCAGGTGTGATGCACTAAAATCACAATTTGAGTAAAATTCCATGAAGCATAGTGGCTGAGAATTCTGAAAATCCTTACTCAAATGATACCAGAATGAGTAAGTTTTAGAAGATAGATATTTAAAACTTGAACACAGGAATCATACCGAAAACATCTGAAAGAAAATAGCCTCAGATACCTAGATAGATAGGATACTGATCAAATGCTGGTTAGCAGCAAATTGCACCTGGCCAGTATGGTATTTGAATACAAGTAAAAGTGACAGATACTTTCTACAGAAATTTGCAGCCCATACATAGGACTTATTAGATTTGTATCCCACCTTTATTATTTTTACAAATAACTCAGTGAACATATCCAACATACCTTCCTTCTCTGCACAACAATCTTGAGAGGTGAGTTGGGCTAAGAGTAATTGGTCCATTCATTCAGTTGGCTTTTATAGCTAAGATGGGACTTGAACTCATAGTCTCCTGCTTTCCAGCCTGGTGCCTTAACCACTATTATTATTACTCGGGGTGGTGTACAGCCAACAAAATTTAAAATACAATATATATAAAAAATTAATTAAAATGCAAATTAGACCAATCTGGCTCTCTAATATACAATAGACAACTAATGTTTAGATTTTTACAGCAGTTAGGAAGTTTCCATTGTATAAACTGAAAAATGTAAAGGTGCCACTTCTTTTCTCTGAGGTACTTCAAAGACATAATTTGATTGAATTATAGCCAAGGAAAGCACTTATTACAAATTTATAGAGTCCTTGTTTAACTATTGTTAAGAATGTAATCAGCTAAAATCCTGTTAAACACCATATACTTTGATTGATATTGACAAAGCATGCTCATAAACAGAACCTTGTTATCTTTCAAATCGTGCAAAAAATGTCTATAACTATCCGTATAAATTTGTCATCTTTTTCTTAGCATGCAAAGGTTATGCACTCTCATAAAGAGTTCAATTCTGATGTACCATATATCTATATCACAATAAACTTAAATTAAGCTAAAGTAACTATTTAGTGAGCTAGTATTATTTCCTTTACTATCCTATTATATGTCAAATTTCTATTTTCATTTTTTAAATAAACCACATTTTCATTACAATCATATTTTAAATTTCTCCTATTAGACAAAAATGATTAATAGTTTAATCCTAGTGTATTAGTTCCGCTTAACAATTCTTCCAAATGCAGGCAAAATATAAACCATGATTTATTTAAATTAAGTTATATTCATCTTCCTTCCCTAGGATACAAAACAGAATGAGAAGAAATGCAGATTGAGATATTGCCTCTTGTGTTTTCATGAAGCTAATATCATACAGAGTTATATATATATGGTATTCTCTAATATTAATTTAAACATAGAAAAAAGACATGTGGGATAATTTATATGAACACCTACCCTGTACATGTCACATTCAAATAAGTATTTTTTTAAACCCTGCAACTGATTTATGTCAATGTTGATTATATCAATGTTGATGTCAATGTGCCATCAAACTGATTCTGAATTTTTCCTGGATCATCTACAAATAGAGTAACTTGTGTGTTGCATTTTTGAATTGAAAAGGCATTAGTAGTAGCATTATCACTAGATATAAAATGAATAAAACACAAGACACCATATGTTAAATATAAAACAGGAATTCACATTGTATTTCACTCAAGGAAAAGGAACATTTTATTTTCTTGAGAACCATTTTATTTAAGACAGTTGCAGGTCTAATATGCCATTATAAGTTTTATTATGAATCAACAATAAAGTGCTGAATTATATTAATTACCTGAATCTTAATCTCATTTGTAGTCTTTACTTATGGTTTCCTTATCAAGTCTAAAAAGCCCTTGCTGCTGTAATAGCTAAGCTGTTGTGCAAGTGTTAAAAAAATAGACAGCTTTCAGTGGAGGCAATGTAGGGCCTCTGATGTTTCCATAAATATGGCTAAGGTATTATAGAATAAATGCATGCACATTATCCATAGGAGTTATTTTAAAATGAAGGGAGATTCTATAGAAGGCTTCTGTTTACAACCATATCATTAATTGTACTAACTGAAGGCTAGATCTGACAAGCATCATGCCAACATGCTTTAGTTTCTTTTGTGGTTAAGTGTCTTAAATTGTAATCTCAGACTGTCTGATCTAGTTATTCTTGCCAAATCTATAAAACAAAATCAGATTAAATCTGAAATAAAAATGTCTATGCCTAGTAGCATAGTCAGCCCCAGCAAAAACAATAGGGCAGAGGAGAAGCTAGCAATACATTACTTCTCTCTGCTTGCAACAAGACTTATTAAAACAACTTTCACTCTTAATTTAAAGTGGGTATGCCAACATGAGCACATTTTACTCCAAATTCAGCACAAAACTCTGTAAAAAAAACCAATCAAAAGCAACTGCAGAAACAGCTAGGGGAAAAAAAGTCAAATTAAAATTTATACAGCTGACAAAAACTGTCAGGCTGTAAACGGCATATTCCCAAAAAAGTTCTAACTGCAAGAACACAGTATCAGAGCTGGAACTAGCCAAGTGGTGCATATAAATATGCCAACACAAAAACAGTCATATTGAAGCCAGTGCATAGAGAGGATAAAAGCACTTATGGTAATTGCAAATGTCAACAAGTCTTTACAACTTGTATAGTTCAGCAATGAACTCATTAGAAAAAAGTAGAAATGCTCAAGCAGGAACAAAAAAAAATGATTTCCCAACTATAGAAGATTCACACACTAGTAAGAATAAGACAACATCACAAAATTATTCAATTCAGTCCTAAACAACCAACAGGCAAACTAAACCAGAATAGACAAGCCTTTGGCTGGCAATTTAAGTGAGTCCAAATATAGTGTTACATTTCTAAATAATCCACAAAATATATTATATGATATGTTTCTTTTAAATACTGGGTAACCAATTCTGCAGATCCATTTCTAATTATCAAGATAGTCAATTATCAAGATAGACCAAGCTGAATGAACAATGATGTGTCGCTGGCATATCATAACTATGTTGCTAACTCATGCTCCCACAGTTCTAAGAGTCTATTGTGAGGCTATCATCTATGTAGCAAAACAAATTTCTCAAGTTTTTCCGGGATGTGCCCTTGGTAATGTATGCAATGATTCACAATGACACGGGCAGCAAGACACTGCAATGTAGTATGGTTGATGGGCTGGATCAAGTTCTTTGCCATCTCTTTTTCATCCAGCAAGTCAATAGCAGTTTGTTTGTGTAAGTTTGTTGCATCAAAATGTGCACCTGACTTGATCAGAAGATTCATAATGTCAGGATGGTTGTTCAGTGCAGATATGTGCAAAGGGCTGTTGTCATCAGAGTCTCTAGCATTTACATCAGCACCACATTCCACTAATATAGCTGTGACTTGCAAAGAAGGAAATTTGCAAACTGGGTAGCGCCCCACGCAAGTTGTGTTCTTATCAACAGCCAAGTGGAGCGGGCTAAAGTTATTCTTTCCCCTAGGATGCAACTTCAGAAATCTATATATTGTCTGTTTCTTAAAATGATCTTGTTCAGTACTACAAGGGACTTTTTCTAATAAGCAAATTAAATGCAAAATGATGGAAAGCGCTTTGTTAAGCTGTATTTGGTCAGGCGGACACTGAGTCTGTTTGATAGCACGTTCTATTTCAAGGACACTTTTGCACAGTATGCCCATAAGATCATCAAAGGTAACTGTTGTGCCCAGTAGACCTTTTGCCCTGTCCTGTAACATGAATGAAAAGAGTTCAGCAAATGATAAAAGACTGCTGGCAGTCATAGGGCTCAGAGGATCCAAATTACTCTGCTGCATGTCCAAAGCGTATTTCCAGAGATTGATGCATCGTTTGAAGTTTCCAGAATCTGCATAGACAGCACCCCTGTACCGAATATAGTAGGATGTATCTGGGTGAGAAGGGCCAAGAATACGTTCTCTAATTAGTAATGCCTGCATTCTCATCTCATCAGGATCTGCAATTAGGTTCTCTAACTCTTCAGCATTGTTCACTTCCTTGGCATAATCATAGGCCATAATTAATGTCTGAGGTATAGGTTTGTTGAGAACATTAGTCCTATCGCTGTACCTCATATCCATAGCTCTTTTCCAGTACTTTAAAGCACCAAGCAAATCTCTCTTTTTGTCTACAAATGTGGCTCCCAAGAGTTCCAGGGCATTGATGCATTCTGTTTTGCTTGTCTCAACATGCTGAGTCAAAAAGTCAACTATGTTTGTGTGTCCCGTAACACTTGCAGAGAGAAGGGGAGTCATTCCATAACCATCTTTTTCCATCTTTGCACAATACTTCAGAAGCATCTTCATGATTTCCAGGCTACCAGATTCTGCACAGTCATGCAATGCTGTATTTCCTATTAGAAAAGAGAAAGCAATGACAATGAATTTCACTATAATCTTCAGAGCAAGACTATATCTACACATCCAAGGGTAGTATAATTATATCAAAAGCATATCAAAATTATCAAATCATAGAAAAATAATCAGCATTTTATACACACACATACAAAAAGAGGTGGGCATCACATACTGCAACAACCAGTTCGCCTGGAACTGAAAATCTGAGCGTGCACACACGCAACCTCAGTTCTCTGATGGGCGCAGCTTCCACTCATGTGCACGGCATGGAAAGACCGACAATTATACAGGATGTGATAGCACTAGGGAAGGTGGATGGAGTCACCAGCTGGTCGGAACTACTGGTTCGCCCAAACAGGTCCGAACCAGCAGCAGCCCACCACTGTATATATCTTAAAATCTGCCAACTCAAAAAGCTAAGTGATTTTTTTTTACAATTTCCCTGCAACTTTTCAGCAGACATTCTTACTGTATTCTGACTGTATAAAAGAAAACCCATTCTATATGTTTAGCATTCTAACCAATATTCAGGCGTTTAGATAAGTGAATAAAAGAGAAGAACACTTCAATAATGACAGGATCGTAAAGGAAAGACCTTCTTTGTCCCTCAAGAGGTAATTGCAGAATAGTAAAATAGTTATCCAAATAAAAAAGAAAAACATAAACATAGCTATCTTTTAATGTTATGTTTTAGCATTCCTAGCCTACAATTCATGTGATGTCAGTTTCAAGCTGACAGCCTAGATCAGATCAGGAAACAACTCTACAGAAAAATGGAACTATACTTTATAGAGATAGGATAATCCAACAGAATTTTGCTTGTCTTTTCCCTTCCTTCTCCTCTTACATGACGGGGAGTTGGAGAAACCACTCTTGAGTCTAATTCTAATATTTTCCTATCCTTTTGGGCTTAGCACATATTTCTGTACATTATTTCTTAATGGCTTCTGAATAGCTTTCCAAGGTCATTTCTATGGCTCCTTCCACATGAAGGACTAGGTCAGGGGTGTCAAACTCAAGGCCCGAGGACTGGATTCGGCCCATGGGGTGCTTAGATGTGGCCACCCTGACAGTGAAGGACCAGCCCGCGGTGCCTCTGCCAGAGAAAACAGAGCTCCATTTTCACTGGCAAAGGGTTGCAGGAGGCCATTGCAGCCAAAAGTGTGACACGCCAAAAGGCCATCACCCACTCTGGCCACACATACCCTGATGTCAAACACAACCCTGATCACAACCTCAATGAGGGCCGATCCTTTAACACCCAAGCCAACCTCACAATTGTTGTGGGAAAAACAAAAAACAAAATAAAACAAAATGACAATCTTATGCACAGATGAAATTTGGGAAGAAAAAAAGACAGAACATAAATAAATAAAAATAAATTATTGACAAAATGGTGCTCACCTTGTCAATTCAAAATGCTATTTCCTGATGAACCATTCAGGTCAAATCAGGTATCGAATCAGGTATTCAATACAAACAGTCAAATACAATGTATCTACTATTTTAAACAGTGCAGTTGAATCACAATGTTATCTTAAGATTATGATCTATCATTGTATTATTTCAAATATCAAAGTGGTATAAACAAATTGGATGCATCTTGTTTTAAACTGCTGCCAGCTCCAATCACAGGCAGCCTTACTTTGGGTACATGCTTGAAGTAGACCAACTTGTACCTATCTAAACTGCAAATTCTCATATAATGTACACATGAAACAGTGGTTACTCATAACTAACTTCCACTATTTCTTGCAGGGACACTCTAAATGTTAAATATATTTATTATTCCAAAATGAAGTGTCTACATGTATTACATATGTAATTTAATATAAACAGAAGGCTGCAAGACAGAAAAGCTGATGACAGAAAAGTAATGCTTTGCTCTCCTACTGCTTACTACACAACTGTCTTGATTCATTCTAAAATTATGCTGACATTCAAGTGTTCTAACAGTGAAGTGAGCTATTATGATGTTTCAAAATGGACCAACAATATACTACTGGAATGCTTTCTGCAAAGGTTTTTTATAAATACAGCCAAAGGAAAAATGACATGCATTAATTTACAAAAGTATATACTTATTTAGGGAGGGAGGATCTTTGTAAGCTAGCAGGGAGCGTTCACTGGAGAAACAGTCATCAAGGCAGTTAAGGACACACTAATGCAAGCAAACCCCCTTTAAAAAAGGTATGGACATCTAAAATTCAATATCAGTTAAGCCTGGAAATTTCCAAAAATGATTTTTCCAAATATGATTTCCAAAATCATATTTTACCAACTTTTACCAACTTCTCTTCTCAAATCCCACAATAACATGTAACAGAACTATGCAATCTGATGAAAGAATTTCCTAAGGCTATATGAGAATTTATTCACAGGGAAACCCCAGGAATTCTAACCAATCATCTTCTAGCTAATTCCTAAATTACACAAACCAGACAACCTCAGAATTGTCTTAAGCACAGGATAGAATATCTGGTTTCATGCTCAGATTTTATGCCACCAACACTTCCAGCTTCATAGGAGACACCACAGAATTCCTAAGAAAATTGACCTCCATAAGCAACAAAACCATTTAAGCCACCAGGGATGTTGAAGTACTATACACTATAATCCCTCATAAACTTAGACTTCAAAATATCATCACTAATGCTCAAACACACACCTTACCACCAGACTCTGATTTTCTATTTTATCTATAACTATTTCACCTTTGGCATGTGCCAAAGTGGCAGACTATATGCACAGCTCTCAATATGACAACATTTTCATGGCTGATTTAGAACAATATTTTACTCCATGAATCCCATCCTTTTAATTTTCATTATCTGAACTGATCAATCTTTCACAAAATTCTATTATGATTTCTACAACTTCCATGTCACCATCAATCTTGGCCTAAACCTATCCACATAATAATCTATTTCACCAATGTCAATTTAATATCATTGCACAATGGACACAAAAGCACCACATTAAAAGGGAAACCTACAGATTGCCATGTAAACCTACTTGACAGAATAAACTAATGGAATTAAACCAGCATTCAAGAGGATGAACCATTTATCTAGTGAGATCAGTAGACAAATCAACAAAGCCTGATCAATTTCCAAAGATGGCCTATTAAAAGAAGCAACAACAAAACAGAACAGAAAAGACCACTTATCAACAGAACACCTACAACTCACACCTCAAATCACTCAAGTACATTATTAACAAGCTACACAGCTCCTACTAGACAAGTACAATGCATTTTATTAGACACTAGACAACAACTCCATACTTACATATAGACAACCTGAAGCAGATTCTCACAAAGAATAAGAAACAACAGGACAAGATGTCAACATGAGAACTTGCCATTGCAACTATCACAGATGTCTAATTTGCCCCTACTTCTATGTCAACAGCACCATTAGAAGCCCCAACAAATACATCAGTGGTGGGTTTCAAAAAAAAATACTACCGGTTTTGTGGGTGTGGCTTGGTGGGCGTGGCAGGGGAAGGATACTGTAAAATCTCCATTCCCACCCCACTCCAGGGGATGCTGTAAAATCTCCATTACATCCCCAATCCAGGGTAAGGTTACTGCAAAATCCCCATTTCCTCCCGGTCAGCTGGGACCTGGGAGGCATAGAATAGATGGGGGCAGGGGAAGTCAGAATTTGTACTATTGGTTCTCCGAACTACTCAAAATATCCACTACCGATTCTTCAGAACTGGTCAGAACCTGCTGAAACCCACTTCTGAAATACATATATAAGTTTAGAAATATCTTCACATATTCTTCCTCTAATGTATTACAGCATATATTACAGCAATGCCCCTTTGGATTCTACGCATGACAAATGGGAGAAAGTTTGTGCAAAAGAACAAAATAACTTGTATCAGAACTTAAAATAAGAACAAAGTAATATCCAAACATAATACAACTGACCAAGAAATTGCCAAACTCACATACATCAAAACATCTCAGGCAATTTCAGAAAATCTCAACACAGTGGATTTTTATACATTAAAATTATTAGTTGACAAACTATTTATAATCTTGTCTCACATATAATCTGCATATCCAATCTAAATACACCTCTCCCCTATTTCATTTCACTTTAAATCCTACATCAATTTAGCCACTTTATGAATCTTTAGGAATGAGTTGTAGCTCAAGAAAGTTTATAATGGATGGGCTATATCACACATGCATGGAACTGGGATAAAAAACAAAGATAATTTGTTTTTTTTAAATCCATATTTTATGCTCATTTTAGATTTGTGCTACAGCTTTCATATATTTCCTACTTTAAAACAGTGGGAAATGTAGTTGTTTTTTTGTCAATTGCAACAATTCCAGAGTGATCTCTGAAGACTGCAAGAGCCATTTTATAACATTAGGTCAGTTTGCCAGATTATTCTATTTGGTATAGCTGGATTCCCAGTCAAGAAATATGAAATATACAGAAAAATCCCTCTTGAAAACATTTATTTATCCTTACACTTTACTTAGACCCAACCATAAACAGCTTAAATTCACAAAATCCTCAAAAAATAAATCCAGAAAAAAGGATTAAAGAAGTACAAGGTATAATGGCCTTCCTAATGTTGAAAGAATACTTAATGTATTTATACAAACAGTATTCAGCAAAAGAAAATTATTTATAGATCATAGTTTGAACTTTTTAAAATTGATCTTCTACATACCAATATTACCATCGGCTCTTGAATTTCACTGAAATATTTTGTAATCTAACAATTCAAACAAATATATTTCAATTAGCTATATATCTACTTCAGCTTCTTTCTTAACTATGTCCTTAATTTACAATTTAGGCTGAAAACATTATAAGCACAGTTGCTGAAAGCACTAGAATGGCATAGGATTTCAACATCAATAATTTAATTTTCATGATTAAAGGTAGTCCTCAATTTACAACCACAAATGAGCCCAAAAATTATGTTGCTAAGCGAGACAGGTGTTAAATGAGATTTGCCCCACTTTACAATCTTTTCAATCTTTTCTTGCCACAGTTAAATGAATCACCACAGTTATTAAGTGAATCTGGCTTCTCCATTGATGTTGTCGGAAGGTCACAAAAGGTGATCAAATAATCCAGGGGAATTGCACCCATCATAAATATGAATCAGTTGCCGAATCCTAAACTTAAAAAAACAGAACATTTGAATTGATAGAAACACAAATACTTCTAACACAATCAGAAGATTATGTTCATTAATGCTCAATTTGGTAGAATACACTCCATTTCTCCATAATTTGGGAAAAGATTTAGATTAATAACTCATTATTCCTTCTGAAAAATGCTTTCAAAACAGATTGCTTTGAAAGATAAAATTACTATACTGTGTAATTACTATTACTATACTGTGATGTTCTCCAACACTATCTATATTTATTTCCCAAGCACCAATAACTTTTATTTCTATATTGTTGCTTCTGTTAATGTCAGTAAATTACAGATTTTCAGAACTTGAATTATTTACACATTTTAAACTGAAAACTGGTGTTATGAAGCCATAAAATTGTTTAGCTGGTACGAAGATTCAAGTCCTCACTTAACTCAGTAAGGAGCTCAGCGCGTTAAGTGGGCAGTCACCATCTTTCACAGCCCATATTAAAAAAAAATATTTTTTTTTGTACTGAGAAAATGAGACATTCCATTTATATTGCTTAAAGTGTAAATAATAGGGAAATACAATAAATAAATAAAAAAATGTAAAGGTTTTCCTCACACATATGTGCTAGTTGTTTCTGACTCTAGGGGGAGGTGCTCATCTCCGTTTCAAAGCCAAAGAGCCAGCGCTGTTCGAAGACGTCTCTGTGGTCATGTGGCTGGCATGACTAAATGCCAAAGGCGCACGGAACGCTGTTATCCAGTGGTGGGTCCCAGTGGTTTATTTTGTGGGTATGGCTTGTTGGTCACATAACTGTGGGTGTGGTTTTTGTGATCATTTGAATGTGGGCATGGCCTGGTGGTCACGTGACTGGGTTGACATGGCCAACTTGACCTCACTCATGTCAATGGTTACAGTTAGGGTTAGGGTCCCTGGCCTCTCCTCACCTGAAGGGACTCAACGAGATACAATTTGCCTGCATATTTATTTACTACTATTGAACACTCAAAACATACTATTTAATCCTATGTATGTATACCATATGTGTACATATATATTACATAGTATAGAGTGTGTTCAGGCACACACAAAAATACCTTATCTACTATATGTACTGTATGTGCATGTACACACACACAGCTGTTCTTAAACTATAGACATTCAACCTCTTATTACATTTGGAAAAACACATCCAGAGTCCACTTTCTGCCTCATTTAACTATAACTTCTATGCATTTAGGACATTTCACACACCTTCAGATGTTCTTCTCTAACTTTCACATTGCCTGTTAGTGCCAGGAGGTCATGGATTGAGTAAAATGTGAAACTCACTTAACAACGCTCTTGCTTAGCAACAAAAATTTTGGGCTCAATTGGGATCATAAGTCAAGGTCTATCTCTGCCTTCCTCTGGAATTGCAGCCTTGTCCTAGTAAACTACTTCTTTCTGGCAATTTTCCTCTCTGCTAGAGACACCAAAATAATCTAGAAGATGTAAGGTTTCCTGTTGGAGCAGGGAGTTGGACTAGATGGGCTCTAAGGTCCCTTCCAGACCTAGATTGCTGTCCTGTTTCAAACCAGCCACATCTCTGCCAGTGTTTGTGATCCTTCCTCTTCTTCCTTTCTCTCTTCCTTCCTCTTTCTTTCCTCTTTCTTTTGTCACTTTTTCTTTGTTTTGTTCTTTCTTTCTTTCTGTCTTTCTTTCTTTCTTTCTTTCTTGTCTCCCTCCCTCCCTCCTTCCTTCAAAGTCTGGCACAGTGAGCTGAGCCCTGGAGGCCTGAGAGAAAGCAACGGGAACTACTTATGGCCTAGGCAGAAGGCAGCCGCCTTTCTGAAGGCTGCTGTTATGGATCGAAAGATAATCCCCACCATCCAATCCCTCTCTTTAAAAAATGAATAAATCCTTGTTTTTTCACTTAGGGTCTGGAGCCGGGAGGGGGCAGAGGTTACACACACACACACACACACTTCACCTTGCCGGTTAGGAAAGCAGAGTGAGGCAAAAAATTAGGGAGGCAAAAAAAACCCCAAACCATTGTGCACTCTCCGCTGCCTCATTTTGGTTTCAAACCCTTAAAACTAGTTAGCTGGCCAAGCCTCAGTGTGGGATTAATGAACAAAGGAGGGGGAAGGGTACTTTTTGGAGGGAGAATTTGCAGCCCAAAGTCAGAAGCCTTTCCAAACGTTTGCTTTCAGGGGAGAGAAGGAAGGGAAGGGTCTGTGTGTGTGTGTGGTGTTTGTGTGTGTGTGCAGAGCAGACAGCTTGCGTCCCAAAGTCAGAAACCTTTTCAGACAATCACTTTCAGGGGAAATTCCGGAGAGAGAAATTGAACCAAGTTTTTAGGTTAAAGGAGAAGGTAGGGAGGGTTTGGGTTGCAAATACTCCCTCCGAAAAGTACCCTTCCCCCTCCTTTGTTCATTAATCCCACACGAGGCTTGGCCAGCTAACTAGTCTTAAGGTTTTGAAACCAAAACAAGGCAGCGGAAAAGACTGGCTCTCCTTCACCCCAAGCCCCGTTCATTCTGCCACTTTGACCTGAGAGACCAGAAATAGCGGCCAGTCCTGTGTCAGGACAGGTAGGGCACAAAGGGGGAGGGCTGGCAGCAATTCACCAGTGTGTGGCACCAGGAACCTCTTCACCGATCGGCTGGAGTTGGACCCCAGCATGTCATGGAGGGCGTGGGAGGCATTGGAGAGCCCCGCCTCCTAGCCGTTCATTGGGGCAGGGGGGGAGGCCTCCCTGCCGCTCGGTCCTCTATGCGGATTAGAGGAAGTATGTTTGCCGTGCTCCAGGCATGTGCACTAGCACCAAAAAAAGTACTGAGCCGGGTGGGATGGAACCAGATCGGTGACGTGATCTGGTCAGCGCTACCGGATCGCGCGAACTGGCCCAAACCCACCACTGCTGTTACATTCCTACTAAAGGTGGTCCCTATTTTTTCTACTTGCATTTTTACGTTCTTTCGAAACTACTAGGTTGGCAGAAACTGGGACAAGTAACGGGAGCTCAGTCCATTATACAGCACTAGGGATTCATACTGCTGAACTGCTGACCTTCCGATCGACAAGTACAGCTGCCTTATCCGCTGAGCCACTGTGTCCCTGTTGGGAATTAATAAGTACAGGAAAAGTAGCTTCTTGGAAGCCATTGATGATGTTGCTGAATGCATTTCAGTATCACGAATGCATCTGAACATTTAAAGATTTTAAAATTACAGCAGTGTACTCTGGATTGGATATAGCAGAAAAACCCTACAGGAGGAAAGATTCCTTTTATCACCAGGAGGATTTGATCTATATTTTTTCTATTAGGTGAGCAGGGTAAAAACCACCTTTACTCATTCCCCTGCACTGTGGTTTTCGGTAATTTTCTGACAAGGAATATTTCAGGATCCTGCTGTCAACAAAATAAATCTTTGGACAAAATTGGATGTATTTAGAAAATAGATGAAACACGATTAATTTATAGTGATATAATTATTTGCTTCTTGAACTGATTATTCTTTTAGATACTCTGTTATGATATAATACCTAGGACGAAGGCTATTTCAAACAAATAGTTATGTTTTCAATTTTCTTCTCTGTACAGCAATCTTTTAATAATGCTGCATATGTATCTGTTACTATAAGAACAAATTTGCTGCTCTCATTAAAGGCTTTAAATAGAATATACCTTTTGTGTAGATTGATTTGCATTTTATTATATATTAGTGTATTATGTTGTAGTGGAACAAGACTCCTTTAAATGAAATATTTAATATTGGGCTAGACTAGACCAGGGGTCCCCAACTTTAGCATCTTTAAGACTTTGTGGACTTCAATTCCCAGAACAATTCCCACCACAGATGGTCCCTATTTTTTCTACTTGCATATTTACGTGATTTCGAAACTGCGAGGTTGGCAGAAGCTAGGACAAGTAATGGAAGCTCACCCCGTTACGCAGCACTAGGGATTCAAACTACTGAACTGCCGACCTTCCAATCGACATGCTCAGCTGTCTTGCCCACTGAGCCACTGTGTCCTCTTCATTATCATTACTAGGATCAAAATATTTGTAGTGCATTATTTCTTGTAGCCAGGTAAATAAGAACCAGATGTAAATAAGCTAAATATTAAATAGGAGTACCATAATTTAACTTCTATTAAATTTAAACTATTAAAGTAATCAAATTTAATAATTCATGGAATGTTTAATTCATAAATCAAAGTGACATCTGGAAAAAAAAAGCTTTCTAGACAACCATAATATAGCTATAAACAGGCTTTGACTGTCTGAAAGAGATTATTGCCTACTTCAAACCCTTCATGCTCATTTTCTACACCTCCTTCTGCGTGGAAAACCCTTGACCTTCTTTTTTTCCACACTCTCTTGAACTGTTTGTTGAGGTGAGGTTCAACAAAAGCTCATTACATTCCCTGCATTTCTTTTCTCAGAATCTTCCTGAGAATCCCTAGCTCCTAACTGAGCCCAGAAAGATGAGACTCTGACAGCAAGAACACTTTTAAGATAGCGTCTCTTGCCAGTCTTAATAACTAGATAGTTTTTGTAACAGGAGAACCAGTCCCTTAGATAACCAGATCACTAAGCCATTTAAGTTTAAATTGTGCTTGATAAGCAGTTGGCAACCAGTACAGATATTTTAATGCAGGCATCTTATGATCGCTGTATAGTTATACTTGTTAGCAATCTAGCTGCATATTTGCACCTGTTCCACCTTCTATATAGTTTTCAAGAGTAGTCCCATAATCAACACTGGATGATATTATGTTGTGGATCAACACTACGAAATCAAGAAAGGAACGAAGCACATGTTGCAAAACCATTCCTTGTCAAAATTGGCACCTGCAAGTACAGTGACAACTGAGAGTCAAGGAACATAGTCACATTATGACCCTATAGTCTCAAGGAGAATGCAATCTATCCCAAGTAGGCTTGAGTTCCAATATTCAAACCACACTCTTCATTACTAATAGCACTTTTATCCTGAAATCTAGATAACTTATTATTTCTCATTCACCCTAAAATTGACCTAGGCAAAGTTCATGGTTTCTGAAATTGGATGAGATACCATCAGCATGTCCATGAGTCAGATAGCCTCTTCCATCAGTTTAATGCTATTGTTGAGCATAATGGAGGGATAGGACTGAACCATGTGATAGATTGTAAATCAATAGTGTAGCTATCAGACAAGAAAATCCTTAGCTCCATCTATATCCACTTAGGCATTTTGGCTCGTCTGCACACCACATTTAGAGTTAGGTCTATGCTACTAATTCTATTAATTCTATATTATTAGTTCTATCCATTTTGTGGTTCTTGAGTAATATTCTTCTGACTCATATCAGAACTAAAAGATAAATATTAATTTTGTTTATTTTCTAAGAAAGCAAAAGTACAGTTATGATATTTTAAATATCATTTGCCTAATAAAATATATAGCACCACAGCAACAATATAGTTAAAATCATTCTATTATCTGTTCACAAACTGCTCTTACATGCCAAAATTCCATACATCAAGGAGAGCCATCTTGATATGCTTGTACTGTGCCTTGATACATAGGTAAACTAAATTAATTCTCACTCCTGCATATATATGTGTGTGTGTATGTATGTATGTATGTATGTATGTATGTATGTATGTATGTATGTATGTGTATGTATATGTATATGTATGTGTGTGTGTGTATATATGTGTGTGTGTGTGTGTGTACACACA
>JANHFP010007747.1:13819-24927 GCA_032468135.1 Calamaria suluensis | reverse complement strand
GGAGGAGGAGGAGGAGGAGGAGGAGAGGGGGAGTAAATAGCAGGCAATGGCTGTGATATTTTCATCAGACATACACAATGGACTTTTCATTGGCCCAGTGTTAGGGAGAGCATTCAGCACTTGTGTGGCAGTGCAGGTCCACTGAAGAGACTCAGAAACATGACACCAGTGGCTATGTGGAAGTTCTAGTCCTACCTTAACTATGGAGCCTATCTGGATGTCTTTAAGTCAGTCATGCTCTCTCAGCCTATGATGATCAGGCTTGGGCATCGAGCCAGCCATTCCTGTTGCATGCAACCAAATGGGTCAACACTTGGTTCGTCCAAATAAAAAAGTGAAACTTGCACTTGCAGAAAAAAAAATGCTAGGGGAAAAAAAGCATTATAGTGGCGCCTCAGTACTTGTTGGTAATGTATTCCAGAAGACGCAATGAATACTAAAGCCGACAAGTCCCGAGAAAACTCCTTGGCTGGAATAAATAGCAAGTCACAAAGCAGCCAACATCAGCAAGTTCTTCCTTGTGCACTGACTACTGGGAGAAAGACAAGTGCCGGGACAGAATATCTGCTTCAAAATGCATTGGATACTAAATTCAATGAGTTTTTAAGCAGTCAGCACTGAGGTATGACTGTATAGTATTTTCATGGAATAAATATAAAGATTACAACACCTCTGACAAATGGCCATCCGTCCTCTATTTAAAAACATACCGTGATGAAGGGTACACAATTTCCTGAGGAAATTGGTTGAAAACGTATCTGTCGGCTCTTCGAAGCTCTACCATGGAATAAAGAATTCAAACCACATCAATCGTTGTGCTTTCAGTGTGCTTTTACTCCGTGTGTTACCTCGCTGGTTACAAGCCGAATTTCGATAAGGCATTAATTAAAGTCAGCATTACGGCTAGAGCCCCTGCTCCGCTTAAAATAGCCCCCCAGCTGGTACCAGCAACCAATCCCATTGTTCTTCCGGAACTCTCTGTCAATGATTGGTCCATACAACAGCAAGTTTCGCTGATTGGTCTTCATGTCAGCTACTGCCATCAGTCCGTCCAAGTAACTGCTGGCATCTAACCCACATCCCAGTGAAGCAATGATCCCTGATGTGTTTCTACCACCACACCCAGGTGACCGAACGTATACAGCTGTCGAGATGGCAAGTATTCGACATTATCACTAAGACTCTTTTCTTGACAACAAACAAAATCAATTTCATTGTCATTTAAGCCCTATGTTTGTAAGCTCACTGCCTGTTTCTCATGTTTTTCCTTTTGGGCCCCTTAATATATTGGTTGTTCTCTGGATATGCCAATGTCTTTCCTAAAATATCAAAATCTGGGCATAATATTCCACGTATGGATGTAACTCACAGAATAGGGAGGTGTGTTGGATCCCCGGGAAGAAATGATAGAGTGAACTAGATAGATGACCGTGAAAAGCAGAGCAATGAACGTGTCATGATGAAGAGCTGGTGAGTAGATAACTCTTTGATATTTCTTCTCTAGAGAAGAAGACGACTTGAGATTGTCCAGTGGCTTGTCAGCCCCTTTGAAAAAACATTGGGCTCACATACTAATCATTTCTAATCATTTTTCGAAATTGCTTATTAATAGTTTTTCAGCTATTAGGAACCTTTGGATTGATAGGTTTTACAGCATAGCATAACTGGTGAGTTTCCTTCAATCTTTAGAAAAAAATAAGTTTTAAAGTTTAAAAAGTTAATTTTAAAAAAGCAAAATAACTTTGATCAGAACTTTGATTTTAGAAAGTTACTTTGATTTTAGAAATGGATTAAGAGATTTAATGGATTTTAAAAACTGACAGTAGAAGGAACTAAAGATTACAATTTAAGGAGAAAACACAGACTCAACCTTCAAATACAGAATGAAGCAAAATACTTTAACATTGGACATAGTAGATTTTTGAACAATGCACCAAGAATTTAATTTTAAGACTTTCTGCCTCTATTGATAAGACTCTGTTTAAAGGGAATAAAGATCAAGACACTTAAAAGTAAAGGAAGGAATATAAAGTTGGTCAATCTGACTGATGAAGATAAAAATAAATATGTTGTTATCTGTGGTAACTCTTAAAGGACTTCTGCTGAAATCAAAACTGAAATGATGAGGCTTTATGGATTTGTTTATAGATAAGAGATGGACTATGGGAAGAAGAGATAGTTGCATTATAAGAGAACATGATAAGTTACTAAAATTTATTATATTGTGATGAAGGGCAAGTCATTTCTTTACTTTATTGCATTCTTATTTTTTCCTTCAATTTTTTCTTACATTTTCTGCATCTTCTATTGTTCTTTGTATTCTTTTTTAGTTTGTATTAGTTTTTGTTGTAATTGTATTTCTTATTAAAATTACTATTAAAAAGAGTAAAGTGTTTCAACTTCATGATTATTAATAGCACATATGTCTTCTATTCTGTTATATTAATCAGTCCCTTTGTTTCTATCCTCAACTTTAAATTCCTTTATTTAGTTAAATTTTTAGCTAGTAGTCATCAAAGATTTTTCCTGCCCTATGTATGCAACTCTACAGTCTACATACTATGCATGATACTTTTCTGCAATCAAGCAAATTGGCTTTTTAATTAATAACAGGAATTTGTTCATCCCAGACTGAATGTGAACTTGCTGAAGTATTATAGTTAGATGTTATCATGCATACAGATTGCAAATTATCATGCGACTGCAAATGTTTGTGAACTGTCATATGATCCTTCTCTTGAAAAATGTCATGGGCACAATTAGTTTTTCCTTAAAGATAGAATATTAAGTTGTTAACTTTATTTCGGTACATACAAAGTACTATTTTGTATTAAGAACCTCCCTTTACAACTCCAAAGACTATTTTTTAAAATTCTAATTGAGAATCAGTTTGAAGAACTTTCAGATCTGATATTTCAAGACTAGATATCATGGAAAAGAAAATTAGAAAAAAATAATTTAATTTTTAATTTAATTTTTTTTTAAAAAAAATTCTCCTACTGTGAATATTCTGTTGAATTTTCATCCATGCACAAAACCTTATTTCTTTGATAAATTTCCCTCTATTTTGATACATAATTCATCTTTTTCAAAATAGAAATACGCAAAAGGATTTTTGCATTCAAAATGTTCTGATCGCAAAGGATCATGTCCTTTCTCTAGTGAAAAATTGAAACTGGGCAATAGTAATAACATTGGTTTGGTACATAATAGGCACAGAGAATTTAAAATCATATTTATGGTAATGTTATTTTAATTACATCTAAAATAAATTAAAAATACCTTTTCTCCAGTTTTAGTGTGGCTCTAGCACACTAACCTAACTAACTGCACTCTTATGTCTGAAAACAATACCAACACCACCCTCTCCTGTGGCAGTGGCATCCCACAGTCTTAGAATCCAGAACTGATATTCTTCCACCTACAATATTAGCATACTTATTATTTTCTTAAAAACATCTATAAAATGATTTCTCAAAAATATGAACTGTTAAATTATTATGTGTACGAGATTAAAATACAAGGGTGCACAACCATTTGAAAAACATTGCATTGAACTATTTGGGAAAGGAGAATGTTACTCCAAACATTTGTTTTGTGCTAATACGACTGTTGTGTTGTAAGCCTTCAGTGTGGGTGGAGTGGCATCTAAAACTGTAGCCTGTGCCTAATTTGCCCACATATTATCTTTTACCTGGTGGTGTATGAAATACATTTTCTGAAATTCAAGTCAAGTACATGAGAAGCCACTTAGGGTACACCCATTTATTTTCCTCTATTAATCTGCTTTCTGCCAGGATAACTACACTGATATCTCTGGAAATGTATAGCCTGGTTTTCAATAAATCTCTTCCTCTTTCATAAAACCAACTGTCAGTGAGTTCCTTTTGCCCTTTTTTGTTTTTTAACAGAAGGTGGGCCTATTCCTCCCCCCCCCAAACACTTTCCTTTCTAGAATCAGTGATCTGGCAATAGCTGCTTTAAATAGTAAATTCCAGATGGGGTTGACTATAATGAGCAAATCTTCATTAGCATATTTACATTAGATTGACAGAACCTATCTCTCATAAAGATTCTGAAGCTTTTATTCAATTAGATGACCGAGTGGAAATCAATGACTGAAGAATGCTTAGAGGAATAGCATAATATATGTGAGTGAATCAATTTATTTATATGTCCATGGCGTTAAAGAAACCAGAGGGATTCCATATATGTTTCATATAAATGTTCATAAATAATTTTTAAACTTCATGGTCACAATGAAGCCCAGAATTAAGACTTGCATAATCAATTTAATAAGCATAATAAGCAATTCAGGGTTGGATTATGATAAATAGTTACAATTAACTCTCTCATACTATTAAAACTGGCAATAGATTTCCCATGTCAATTATAATCCTGTCTTTAAGCATGTATGCACTTGCCAGTGTTTATCTACTATCTTTCCTTCTTCAGCTATCACAATCAAAATGTTGAATGTATTGCCTTCAAAGACAGAACTATGGAGTTTTCTTGCTGTTGAAACTCTTTCAAAATATCATGTACGGTGATTTCCCAGTTTAGAACAACTCACCAACCCAGGGCTACATAACACATATAGAAAATAGATTGGTCATACTTTGCCCTGCAAAGTATTTGCCCTGCAAATTAGAGTTTCAGTTTCAACATAGGAAACAGAAAGGAAAAATGTGATTGCCTCACAATACAGACTTAGTATTGTGTACTGTTCAAACTTAGTTCAAACATAACTATGACTTTATTTGCATGAAATGATAAGCTCTAAAATTCAGTTAATGGAATACCACACCACTAGGCCCCCTCTACACCCATATTACCCATCCCCACTTGTATGTGGCATCCCTGTTTTTGAGTAAAACTGAACTGGAATTTGTAACCTAGGATAAAGCTTGGGGACGAAGTCTTGTGTTTGGAACTGAAAGGAAACATCCATTTCACTACGGATGGTATAATAAATCGGAGACTTCACTTAAAAGGTTAGGTGCATATATAGTGATAATTGTGCTTGTTAACAGAAATTTATAGCTTAACATATCTTGAAAACATAGTCCATATGTTACATTGTACACAACAAAAGCAGCTGACCCCTAGGCTTTCAGCTGTTACCTGAGGAAAAATCTGTGAGCTACCTCCAAAGGATGCATTTTCTTATGGTTTGCATAATGCACTTGGTTGAACTTGTATACCTCTAAGCCCAAAAGATCACATTCTGGCTTAAGAGTTTTATACACAGAGTCAGAGATAACTAGTTAGGGAAAGGTATCCATACTCAGACCATGGCTCTTTCTTCCCAAAAAACATGTGCACACAATTGCAATTCACTTCCACATAAAGTTACAAGGATGCAGAGGCACAAAGTTACATCCAAGGCAATAGAGGAGGGATTGTAATGTTTTTGTTTATTACATATACTGTACATAGTGATGAAAGGGTTCACCCAGAGATACCTTTTCCACTAATGATACAGGAAGATTTCTCTTTATGTTTCCTGGAAGATGTTCTATGAAAAGTCACTAGGGGGAAAATGCCCAAGTGAAGTCATGGTTTCCTTATTTAAGGTCCAGAACTAAGTCATAAACTATGATTTTCTAGCCACAGTGTCTGGGGTCATACATTGACCCAAATCCAGACTAGCAGTATATAAAGTTATACATAAACCATAGTACAGTTTAGCCTGATGTGTATGACCTGCAATGGTTTCAAGTGCAAATTTGTTAAATTTCACACTTTGCAGACCTTGACAAGCATCTTTTAGGGCAGAGGTCCTCAAATTTGGCCACTTTAAGACTTGTGGACTTCAACTCCCAGAATTCTCCCGCCAGCAGAGCTGGGAGTTGAAGTCCACAAGTCTTAAAGCTGCCAAGTTTGGGAACCTCTGCCCTGGAACCTCTGGAACCTCTTTATTTTTATGCATATGCATTGATGGCACAGATATTTGTATTCTAATAAACATACTTTTCCACCTAACTGAATTAAAAACTTATCACAAATCCCTGATATGGCAGAAAACTACACCAGCATCACGTCTACTGGTCCTATTGGGGATCCTTATCTTTCATAAGCATGATATAAGTCAGGAGTGTCAAACTGGAGGCACATGGGCCGCATGTGTCATGTACAGGCCATGCCCAACCCAGCTTCGTGAATGGGAAAAACATCACAAAACATCACATAATGGCAATATGATTAAGTGAGTTTGATACCCGTGATATAAGCTACTCTTAGTTGCAATATTCAGGATGTCATGCCTCTGTCATCATCCGACTTGAAGGATGAGGAGGAACATCTGGCGGAGAGCAGTGCGGGGGAGGCTGGAGCTGCGGATGAGAATGGGGAAGAGCAGATCCAGGTTGGACCCAGTGGGCTAGGGGCGGAACCAGGGAGGAGGAGTTCGGAGGATGAACTGGGATCAGGCCCCCCCACCTGATCCGAGGCAGAAATACAGGGACAAGAGAGCTTTGGAAAGAGGTCTATTTCAGGAGGAAGTGAGGAATGAGATACAGATGAGCCAAGGCCTTTAAAACTAGCCAGTTTTTAGAACTAATTGCTGGAGTCAAAGGCTGTTTTTTGGTGTAGCTGCTTGGTAACTCTGCCTCCAAGATTCTGGATTCCTGTTGATGAGATATCTCAGCAAGCTTTGGATGGTGTTATCTCTTAGTAATTGTGAGTACCTTGAACTGCAGTCAGATTCTGTTTCTAATTTTGGAGTATCTCTGCTTTCCCTCTGAAGAAACCCAGCATTGCCGGAAAAGACTTTTTAAAAAGCATTTGGGTTTGCAATAAAGATTATTTTCATAGAATTCATTGTCTTCCTGTTTCTGCATCAAGCTGGGTCATCACACTTATCCCTGATCATTTACTTTCCCAAGAACACTATTATTAATTAATATTAGTAAACATTTAAGTGGTTAATGTATTGCTATCTTGAATTGAATTAGATACACAGGACAGTTAAGTGATCAGGGGACAAATAAGGAATGTTATAATCTTGAAACTAGGATGAAGCAACCTTAATTTCCAGAGACAACATAAAACAGCTGGGTCCTGAACTCAGAAATACTTGGCTACATAAGGATGGGTAAGATAATTCAACTCAACAACTGCAATATTCATAATCGGGTTAAATAGTCAGAAAGGGCAAGAAGAGAGGAAGTCACCTGAAATAGCTGCAGGATGTTATGCTTCTCCACATATTGAAGAGAAACCTCAAAAGGATCTAGATAAACTGTTGGCATTGGCTCATTCTCAGGAAGTTCCTCAGCAACTTGGAGCACTTCTTCTGTTTCTTGAAGCTGCACAAGGCTTTCCAGTGATCTGACCACAGCCCTTGGAAAATCGCCTTTTTTCTGACCCACCAAAGATCCAAGAGTTTGGAAAGACGAAGTGGGAGACTGAGTCCCAATCTGTGGCCCTGAAGCTTTTCGAGCTGGCTCAGAACCTTCTGGTGTTTGATCTATAGTTAACATTACTTCAAGTAGTTGGGCACTAGTCCTAGATGTTTCAGTTGTAGGCTGTTTCTGCACTTCAGTAAACAGAATGTTTTCAGGCTGTTCCTACAGCATATGAAAATTAGAAAAAAAGTTAGAATTGGTTAAGAATCATAAATGAACATGCATCTTTCTTACATATGATTTGATCTACAGTTACAATATAGACATGCCAGTCACACTATTCTTTTTCAGAGGAAGCAGCATTCTGCAAATTACAGAAAAGGAGTAAAACTACTAGTAGGAAAAAAAGTAAACTAAGAAAAAAAGAAAATATATCTTCTTTACTTTTCCATAACTCTTTATACTGCAATTTACCCTTACTTCCTCTTTATTCATATGCCCCCTTATTCATTATCTGTGTTAACACTTACCATCTCTTCCTTTTTCAACATTTTTCATCAATTCCATCTATGGACTCCCCTTGGTCTAGAACCACTAATTATTCTTTCATATATCATTCATTTTTGTACTCGAAATGCACTTGTTCAATAACCATTCATTCTTGAGAAAAAACATCTGCACATACAGGGTGGAACCTCTGATTTTTGATCTTTACTAAAAGTCGGGGTTTTGTTAGTGTTCAGCTGAACCCTGTTGTTCCTACACAAAAACTATAGCAAAACATTGTTTGGCGTCATTTTTCTTTTGTAACTCGTGAATCTCAAATGTGTCGGCTGCTTCCAATGGCTGAGTTTATATATCACATAAACAAAAACAGCAACAGCAACAGCAAAACAATAGTAAGATACCTCTAATACATAAGAATCTAGGCTGCTAAGGCAACTTCAGTTTGCACAAAGACTAGATTCTTATATGAGCAGCCAAAAGCATCCCAACAGTGGCTTAGTGCAATGCATAACCCAGTCACTTTTCAGATCAGAAAAAATACGGATCTGTCTAAGAAACACGGAGTGGATATCTAACTCAATTTCTGGTTATGTCTAACATGTTACATTGTCTTGGTTAATCTAAGTAATTACATTAACTTTGCCTAGCAACTTGGCTATATAAAGGTAAAGGTAAAGGTATCCCTCGCACATATGTGCTAGTCGTTTCCGACTCTAAGGACCGCTGCTCATCTCCGTTTGAAAGCCGAAGAGCCAGCGCTGTCTGAAGACGTCTCCATGGTCATGTGGCCAGCATGACTAATTGCCAAAGGCACATGGAGCACTGTTATCTTCCCACCAAAGGTGGTCCCTATTTTTTCTACTTGCATTTTTACATGCTTTCGAAACTGCTAGGTTGGCAGAAGCTGGGACAAGTAACGGGAGCTCACCCCATTACACGGCACTAGGGATTTGAACCGCTGAACTGCCGACCTTCCGATCGACAAACTCAGCTGCCTTACCATGCTGAGCCACCGTGTGTCCCTGCATAATATTAGTTGAGAGAAAAAAGAAATTGATTCTATGTAGAGCCAGCATAATTACGTCATTATATTTACACACATGCACTTACAGATGTGCATGCAGTGAAATGTACGTTCAGGTTTTGCTTTTTGGGGGGTGGGGATTGTACTGGTTAAGGTATCAGTCTGGAACTGAGGAAATGCAAGTTTAAATTTAAGCCAAGCCATGTAAAATCCTTAGTGAGTCATATTTTCATAGTTCAGGCTACTTTGCAAAGTCATTGTTGTAAGGAGAAATTGGAGGAGGCAATGCTTTTTAAACTATGTTTTCAAAGGGAATGCTATATCAAAGCACTTTTTAAGGAAAAGGCAGGTTATAAATCTAACAAATATGTATAAATTTCATGTCAGTTACAAATCAAATTTCATATGTGATATAGCATTCCCTTTGGCAAGAAGCAAGCTGTTTTTGGATTCCCATAATGTATATTGATATAGGCTAAATATTTACATGTTTTATTTAACATTTTTATATTTTTTACAAAGTTCAACACAAACCTTAAACAAGTAACTTCTGGTCTTCTTTACATCTGTTATAGAAACAGTTTCTCCTCTTCCCCATATTCAACCCATAGTAATCATAGTAAATTGTAAAGTCTCCAGTGTTTAATAAAATTAGTTCCAATAGAAACAACATTCTGAGCAGAAATTTCCTGGTTACCAAACTGGGTATGACCATTAATATTATAAAGGACTATGGGTTGGTCTTATTTATTATATACTGGTGGCTTGCCTTGTCAGTGTTGGTAGGAGTGTTCTTGATGGTTCCTTGATTAGACTGTTTACTGTTAGCATGTTTGTGTGCATTGGTAGTTCCTTGATTTATTGTTAACTTGATTGTTGCTCTAGTATTAATCTTGGTGTTAATATCTGCCTATGTGAGTTGTTGATTTTGGTATTTTTGTTTTCTTTTGGGCTTTTTTATTGTCTCTTTTGAGTGATATGTACATTTTTAATAAGAATCTTTATTATTTTAAAAATAAACCATTAACAGAATAAATTATAGATATATACATGAATACACTGAGTGTAAAAACATCCATAAGATGCTAATTTGCAGTCCTCAGTACTACAGTTTTGCATGTTTCTTTACAAGTGTCTTTCTCTTCTTTATTCAGTCCTTTCCTTTATTATCTTTTTTATTCATACCCACGTTGTCTTATATCCTTTTTTTAACCAGTTGTACCATTGTGTCCATGCTTCGTAGTAGAGTGAATCTTTTTTGTCTTTCAATATTAGGGTCATTCTATCCATCTAAACACAGTCAAGGATCTTCTGAAACATTTTGTAGTCCATTGGTGGATTTCCTTCCTTCCATTTTTTTGCAAAGGCGATTCTTGCCGCCGTAATTATATGATTTATTAGGTTTGTTGATTTTGGATATTTAATTTGAGAAAAACCCAGTAGAAACAATCTCGGATCTACTTTTATGTTCTGTTTGGTAATTTGAATAAGCCAATTCTGGATTTTTTTCCAATATTTTTGAGCCTCATGGCATGTCCATTAACAGTGGTAGTATATGTAGATAGGCTGGATGGATATGTAGATGTTGTTTATCTTTGTATGCTGGTTGATAGCCAATTTGGTTGTGTGCCACACCTCCTGGAATTCTCTGATGTTTTTGAACATGGTTTCATGTTCACAGGTTCCCAGTTGAAACTATGGATGAGTATGTCCATGTTGTGCAACTAAGGAATTTTCATCCTGTCTTCTGACTGGTAGTTGGTGTTTACAGATAGGATCTTGTAATCATTTCCCTGTTTTCCCTGCATATCGGCTTACAATCCTTACATTATATGCTATAGATGACTCTTGTTTTTTTCTTTCTAGAGCTGCTTGGTTTTGGTTTACTTAGGATGTTTCAGAGGGCTTTAGTTGGTTTGTGTGCTATGGTAAAAGTCATTATTGTTATTGTTCTTTCTCTTAACCTTATCTAAGTCAGTTTAGCAAGTTCTGAAATCTTCTTGATCAATTCTTCTATAGTAAGTATTTCTACATTCTTCCATCTTTATATACATAATAATCTTGCTTCCCTTAGCATATAGAAGATCAATCATTCTAATTGACTTTATGTAAATCTAGAAAAGTGTTTATAGTCAAGGCTATGGTTTTTCTAGTTGCAATGTATGGCTGTGAAAGTTGGACCATAAGAAAGGCTGAGCACCAAAGAATTGAGGCCTTTGAACTTTGGT
>JANHFP010007743.1:238276-249560 GCA_032468135.1 Calamaria suluensis | reverse complement strand
GGTGTTGCCTTGTTTGTGAAGTTCCGCGTGAAGGATCAGACAGGATTGCTACAGCAGCACAGTCTGTGATCAGGTGCAGGCAATACCTGCTGCAAATGCATCATTTAGACCAGGGGTCTCCAACCTGGGCAACTATAAGACTTGTGGACTTCAACTCCCAGATTCTGCGAGTTGAAGTCCACAAGTCTTAAAGTTGCCAATGTTGGAGACTCCCTACCCCAGAGGACAGGATGAAATGATTCTGTGGCTTGTTACAAATAGTCTTCAACTTATAACCATTTGTTTAGTGACCACTCTAAGTTACTGAAAAAGTGATGTAAGACTGTTTTTCACATTGACCATTGCAGTCCTGGTCACATGATCATACTTCAGACGCTTGGCAACTGGCATATATTAATGATGGTTGCAGTGTCCCGGGGTCATGGGGTGCCCTTTCGTGACTTTCTGACAACCAAAGTCAATGGGGAGGCCAGATTCACTTAACAACCACGTTGCTAAGTTCATAACCGCAGTGATTAGCTTTCACTAGCGTGACAAGAAAGATCATAAACTGTGGCAAAACACGTTTAACAACTGTCTTGTTTAACGATGGAAATGTTGGGCTCAGTTGTGATCATAAGTCGAGGACCTGTGTTTCAATATCTCATTTAATCTTTACAAGGTCTTTTTAGATTTTTAGCCTGCCCTTTTTATACATATATACAACTCAAGGTAGCAAACATTGCCATTATTTCTTCCTTCTCCTATTCTCCCTGCAACAACAACAACACCCACAGTTTACTCGCTCCGTTTTCTCCCCCCCCCCTCAAATTTCTCTACAGCTTTGGCTTCTGAATTCACAAAGCCAAACTACCTTGTTTCAAATTCTGAACTAATAAAATATCAGAGACTGTGGGTGGATGAAAAGGATTCATTATGCAGAACATCAGGCCATTGTTCATTGTCTTCAAAAAAAACCCCTTGAAATGCTTTACTGCAAACTATACCACAATAAGACAGACAACCAGGAAAGGCCCATGTTCTCTGTTTGGTTAAAATTCATGTGCACATCAGACAGTGGGTTTTATGAGGCACATCTGAAAGATGTAATGTGGTAAAGTCCTTTAAGGCAGGGGTCTCCAACCTGGGCAACTTTAAGACTTGTGGACTTCAACTCCCAGAATTCCACAGCCACTTCTACTTTGTTAGTATATTAAACTATACTGAAATATATTGGTGCAAATCAGTAGTTTTGGAATCTGGAAACAAAAAACAAAAAAGGGTTTCTGGGAGTTGAAGTCCACAAGTCTTAAAGTTGCCCAGGTTGGAGACCCCTGCTCTAAAGTCCCACATCGTGACTGCAGTCCAAACATCTTGGACTTTAGATATTTTAATCCACACGACCAACCGTGATAGTCCTTTTCTACCAGCTATTGGCATCCTTGGTGTCTCTATAGTCCATGGTGGTTATCGTGTCACTTTGTTTGTTTCTTACATGTGCAGGGGAGAGGATTATCCTTCAGCAGATTTAGCTGGGTAGGTGATAAACATGCTTCCCATCGCAATTATTTTGTTTTCCCCAGGGCCCGGTGGGCATCTGTTTTGCTGTCTTGCTTTTCTGTAGCTGACGCAGAATTCCAGTATATATTTGCTTATTCTTTTACTTCCCTTTTGGCTTGTTTGCTTTACTCTTACTGACACATTCCCGGTTCCAAAGCAGTTTCTTCACATCCATGGTTTTATTGCTTGCTTTTCATCCTGAAATGAGTCAAGCCTAAATTAAGATTCCTTCTGCCTGAGCACAGAGCACCTTCACTGCATGGCAAATTGCATTCCTTTAAGGTTCCCGTAATGTTCCGTGTGTCCATGGGATGGAGGAGAAAAGGGCGGAGGATAAAAGTGTGGGGTTGCTACTATGTACAAAGCTCCAGTTCTGGATGGATTCGAGAACATGGTACATTATTGGATTTGCCGGGGGGTGAAATCTAAAAACTGTTGCTAAACTGTTCTATAGGTGTGCTTCATGGGCGTGGCTTGGTGTCCATGTGACTGGGTGGGTGTGGCTATGTGAATGGGGGTTTCTGTCAAAAGACAGAAACTCACTTATCCAAGCAGCCGGCACAATCATGGGAGGGTTTTTCCCCTGCGTTTAAATGAAGGGGGGAAAAAAACCCCTCCCATGACTGCGCCAGCCGCTTGGAGACTCTGTACATTAATTTAAAGGCATGTGTTTCTACCTAATCCAGCAAACACTTAGAAACACATGCTTTTAAAATGAAAAGAAAGCCTTAGACAGGCAGAGGAGGCAGGGCCAGGGACTTTTACTACTAGTTTATTTATTTATTTATTTATTATTCAAATGTGTATACCGCCCCATCTCCGAACCACCTGCCCCATCACTACCAACTCAGCCAAACCAGTCCAAACTGGGAACATTTCATCCCTGGATTTGCCCTATATTTACAACATTGTCATATGCTGAGAACGTATGCGTTCTTCAACCTTATTTTGAAAGTAAAAGAAAAATGAGGGTGTAAAATATATAGCAGTATTCTTTCTGTATGAAACGCTGAATTGGGTTTATGACAATTGATGTAAAGCAGTGATCCCCAACCTTTCTGGTTGCACAGATCGGCGGCGGCGGCAGCAGAAGAGGGAAGGGTTTCATGCAAACAATCTAATCCCACACAGGCACAAATGAATTTTTATGGGCTTGCCCATCAATTGTGCAGCCCAGTTCCCAATGGGCCATGGACCAGTACCGGTCCGCAGACCCTTGCGGTTGGGGACACTTGATATAGAGAACAAATGATACAATTTAGTCTTTTTTTCTTCCTTGGGCAAATCTTTTAATCTACTTGGTCTTCACCCTACTTGGTCTTCACCCTAGAGAGGATTGGAAATGCTAGCCAGACTTGAAAAGACCTTAGAGCTATCAATTTGGACCCTTTTGTTGGATTGGGGTGCCTATGGAAATTTAAAAGGTCACTTAAAGCAGTCAGACTGTTCATCATATGTCTGTGAAAATATATTAATTTCTTGCTGAGAGAAAGAATAATATGCTTATAAAAATGTACTGTTAGGGACAACCAGGCATAAGAGTTTCAAAGTCAAAGGTTATTTCTCCCTCTTACTCATGATCCATAATTTTTTAATCTTTATCTTAAAGTGGCTTTACTTGAGAGTGTTCCCCATTAAGGCAATGTGACAATGAATTGATCTAAACCTATACCTTCAGTATATCTATATCATCTACGATCATCTATCTTTTCATATAACTAACACACAATTCACAAATAGCAACTTTAGATAGCTAAGATTAAACAAATTATAAACAGAACAATTAATAACAGAAAGCCATAACAACACTACACTATGCCATAATTGAAACCAACATTATGGGTTAATGCTCTAAGGAGGGGGGCAAACCAGGTCTTTAAGACTTTATGAAAGACTTTAAGACTTTATGAAGAGTCATATAGCTAGAAAAGGCACTTGGAAACAGATGTTCAAATTGGAGTCCGAACAGACATTCAAATTGTACAGCATATCTATTTCAAAGGCTTTACCCCAAGTTAAAGATGGAAGAACTCCAGACCTAGTGGATCCCAAAACTCTTAACCACTCAAGTTTGCTTGGGTTAATGTTCTTTCCCATTTAGATCCCTCACAGTTTTTCTCCAGGAAGTCATAGTTAACTGGGCCTCAGACAAATGACAAGTCCAGAGTCTAGCTGAGAGCAGATTCAAGCTACTTCATCCAACAGATGCCTGTAACAGTCTTAGTAAAATAAGGGCCCAGATTGTTGGGAACAAACTGCTCAGAAAGTGCTCTAAAGCAGTATATAAATCTAAGTGCTTATATACCACTCTAAGTGCTATTGTAATCTCCATCAGAAAGCTCAGCTATAAAACGATATTGGAAGATAACTATATTGTTCCAATAATTTATACCCAAGTAGTGTAAAGTATTCTGTATTCTTCCTTTGGTAGAAATGGCCACAAGGTACTCATGAAAATTATTGCAAATTTACAAGTCTATAGCTGAAACACCTTGGATTTTGCAGAAGTGCAAGAAAGATATAAACAGAAGGGATTCTCATAGACCAGTAATTTACAATAAAATTGCATTTGAACATGATCACAGAGTGTTGGCAATGCCCATTATGAACTGACCGTTTTGCAAACCCTTAGAAATGAATACCAACTGCTTTTTACATCCCCAGTGAAATGCCCTTAATTATCTTCACAGGAATTCTACTGATTTTTTTTTTCCCTAATAACAGTTGGAAACCATAGAAAACTTGTCAGATGTGGTTGCTGCTTGGAAGGTTGAGCCAGGTCATTACTTTGATAGGGAACACTTTAAAAATAAAGACATCAATGTAATGTGTTGGCTGAGGCAATTTTCATAAGTTTGTCATTAAGACTGCATATTACCAATGTTGGAAATGAGGCTTTCATTTGAAGAACTAGTTAAAAAGCAGATTACTATTTGAGAAATTATTTGAATTACTTGTTTCCTTCATACAGTTACACAATTATGTTGAACAATTCTTTCTTCATTTTTAATAATGCTTTTCAAAAGTGGATAACAATGATCTGTAAGTACTTGCTCCAAATGTCCCATTTTTCTATTTTTCTGGAAAATATTCAATATAGTATTTTCTAGGGATTTCAATCTTCAAAGATGGATGCATTTATTGTACCAGCATCTCCTTCTGATAGTGTGCCATTAACTGCTCTCATCTGTTACTTTTTGGTAGAATGAATACAAATATGAGTAATTGTAATAAAGTAATTATGGATCATTATCACCTCAGGCAATTTCCAAACAATGGGAATATAGGCTAAGATAGGTTTTATGTATAGAAAGCCAATTTTAATGGAATTAAATTCACTTTCTACTATCTCTGCTAGAAATGTTCCCCGAGTATCTCTTTTCTCAATAATTGTTCAAATATTTTTTTTCATCACCAGTTATTTGCAGAAAACTGCCATTCTGCAAGCTATCACACAGAGTTATAAGCATCCACACAAAAGTCAGTGGCTTCCATAGGATAAATGACATTAGGCCTGAGGCCATATTCTTTGATACAATCCATCCTTTGATCATTTAGTGCTCATTTTCTTGAAGGATGGTTCTATATTTTAATGGCAATGTACGGATATTTGTAATTTTGCTTTCTCTTTTGCAGGGTGGCGAAACTCACAGGCCTGGATATGGAAGCGGCAAATTCTATGAGCACAAATATGCTCACAAGGGGCACAAAGGATACCGCTATGATGGCCAGGGCACACTGTCTAAATTGTTTAGACTGGTAAAGATAATAATTCTAAGACCAGCAAAAATAACTAACACTGTGCAGGGATATGAAACTGTTCCTTATCTATTGCTAATATATTTTGCATTCATTTAAGCAGTCCAGGAAATAATCTTAAGCAATTGTCTGAAAGTTTGGAAAGAGGAAAACAGTTTGGTGTCTGATTACAGCATTAAAGAAAACCATACTAAGGCAAATATCTATCTGTCTAAATGTAAAGAATCACCCAAGCAGAGAGCAATATAAATAGTATATGTAACAAAATCCAATAGAATCCTATCACATAGGGAAAAGTCCTGTCAGGTGCATGAATTACTACTGAGGTTTGAACCCAACTCAAAATTAATATGCATTGACTGGAATAAAGAGCTTTAGAAATCTATAGTTTAATAATTTTGTTTCAGATGCAGAGAAAATGAGAGTAGCCTCAAACTTGGATTTCCTTCTCCTATCAGTCCAATAGGTGAACCATAACTATATACACCAGCTTCTTCAGCATGAAAGCTGGATGGGTGACTTTGGGCCTATCACTTTCTCTGAACCAAATCTACCTCAAAAAGAATGAGAAAATAATGATTTGATGTACTATACAAAATTGAATGTTTATGACAACTTTTTACAACTTTAAAAACTTTTTAAAATCAACAATGCTTTTGGCAGTGTTATGCATTTGTACTTATACAAATCAGAAATTTTGGAAATATCTGTCCAAATTGCAGATTATGATTTTTCTGAGAGAAAAAAGTAACACTTGTTTCATATTACCATGAATTATATCTTCAAAATTATGATGTTGGGGAATGAAGTTCTACTAAAATAAATACTGTTCACTTTGAAGTATATGCAGAAAAATATTCCATTCTCTTTTTAAAAGATTTTCTTATTTTTTTCAGTTTTAAATATTTCCTTTTTTTCCCAGTTTCACAGGAGCTGCACATACCTCCACACAAATATACCAATGTTACTAATTTTGTAAGCCAAGTTTTCCTCCCAACATTTTCCTTGAGAATCTCATAACCTTCATTGTTGAATATTCTCCTCAGAGTTAGTAAGTTAGCCCAGAATATCCTATTAGCCTAGAACAGTGATGGCTAATCTTTTTTTCCTTGGGTGCCAAAAGAATCACCCATAATGCAATGCCCCTCCCACACACAAACACCCTGCACATGCACGTGCCAACACTCCTGTGATCCCTGTCCCTTCCCGCACGGATGCACACGCAACCCCCTTTTGGCCTCACATCCCAAAATGGCTAAGAAAGGGGGAAAGCCTTGCTTTCCAAAACAGCGCTGGGAGAGGAATCTCTGGAGATCTGGGAAAGGGAGGAGAAAGGGAGGAGAAAGGGAGGTCCCCTGCGCATGCTCACGTATTTCCTGCTTGCAGGGCAGATCCAAAAATCAGCTGGCTGGCGGGAAGCCTGCGTGCATGCACAGTGGAGTTGAGCTGAGCGATGGCTCGCATGCCCACATGGCTCCATGTGCCAACTATGGCATGCGTGCCATATGTTCGCCATCACGGGCCTAGACAGTCACTTTCATTTATGTTTGAATGAAACAAGTATTTTATCCGAATAGTTTTTACCTATCTATAAACAACTTTATTATTTTATTTTACAAAAAAAATCCTACTTCTTCCTAAGCACCGGTAAAAATGCAGGTTTATTTTTGACAGTAACTTGGTCCCTATTATTATATTCCACCAGATATACATTTTTTAAACCCTGGTTCCTAAAACCAGAACAAATTTAAGGAGCGCTTCCATGACAAGTAATGGATTTAATAGGACTACAATAACATAGAAATCAGTGGTTCACAGAACATAATTAATAAGCCATTAAATATAATTACGGTGCTCTGTCATTTATGAAACTAAGCAATAATGTTGTGGCTGAGTAATTTGAAATTGCAAATGAACAGTGAATTATTGAAATAAGGTAGTACTGTGCCTTCTGTATCAACAAGTAATTATGGAAGCATCAATTTTAGAAATCTAAGGAATGCACCCAGCAACAGGAAATAGGCAGAAGCATGCATTTAAAAATTGGGGGGGGAAAAAACAAGGTTCCTTAATACCCGATCCTTTAAATCAATCTGATAGCTGTTGAGCTAAATCTTCTCTGTCTTTCTGGTTCTTGCCTTCCTGTGCTAGGAAGGCTGCAAAAAGAAAGGTTCTTCTGCAAGAAACTGAACTACAGGTAGTCCTCAGCCTTACGACCACAATTGAGCCCAACATTTCTCTTGAGACATTTGCTGAGTTTTGCCCCATTTTACAACCTTTCATGCCCCATTCGTTAAGTGAGTCACTGCAGTTCTTAAGTTAGTAGCCCCGTTGCTAAGTGAATCTGCCTTCGCCATTGACTTTGTTAGTCAGAAAGTCGCAAAGGATGATCACAGGACCCTGGGACATTGCAACTGTCATAAATATGAGTCAGTTGCCAAGCATCTGAATTTTGATCATGTGACCACGGGGATGCTGCAACGGGCCTAAATGTGAAAAATGCTCATAAGTGACTTTTTTCAATGCCATTGTAACTTTGAACACTCACTAAATGGACTGTTGTGAGTTGAGGACTACATGTAGTAGAGAGGGCGAAAGTACTCAAAACATGAACTATGTTTTGAACTGATTTCATGGAATATTCTGGGTTATGAGAACCACCTTGATTTTCCTTTATTTTGAGGAAGTGAGGCAGTATGAAGGTAGTTCCTACTAGGGTAGGAAGCTAAATCAGAAAATTGTTTGGTGCTGGAAATATGTCAGAATACGAGATTTGCAGATATATTTCTCTTTCCCAAGTATGTGAACACAGGCAAAGCGGACAAGAGGATTACAAAGACAGAGAATATGAACTATTATTGCAAAGTGCATTACTATTGATTCATTGTTGGGAACGTTTGTTTGTTGAAAACTTGTTGAAAATTCTAGGCAAACATTAGAGTTAACGCTATTTCTCCTTTTTCAAAAGAAAACAACCTTATTGGTTTTCTAGGTATGACAGAGAGTATCCATACGAACTAAATTGAAGATGCTACAAAATGCTTTATTTACCTACTACCTTATTTCAATAATCTCAGAAGAATTGTCAAATTGGGAATCAAAATTTAACTGCTATTCTCTATCCATTCTTTATCCCAATACATCACCCCTATTGTTCTATTACTGGCAGCCATTGCTCAGAACTGGAATGCAAAGAATTACAAACATGAAATGGCCGCCACCAAGTGAGCCTGGAAAATGGAAAGCTAAGAACTCCATTACGTGGGAGGAAAATAGAGAAAGTGTGTGCTGAATTTGAAATTGAAGCGATATAAACTCTGCTTCATCCTCGGTCTTCTCAGTGGCTGTCCAGGGTTTGTAACAGCTGCCGTTTCTGAATTACAATAAAGATGCCATCTTGTTGAATTGAATCCTAATTCTACTGTGCCAGTCTTGAGGGAGGGTCAACCAGTTTAGAACTTTGCGTTGAATGCAGGAGAGCTGTTTTGAAACACAGGCCGAATGGAATTGGATATACAAAATATGCATATTGTAGTATATTTCAGATGCCTATGTTAATTTTAATCCTGGTTTGTTTGTTTTTTCTTCTTTCCAAAGGGAAGTTCCGGTTCTCGACCTGGTTCCAGGTCTGGCTCCCCTGTTGCTAGGCGCTGAAACACTTAAGATGTCATTAAAAGGCTACATTCTCTGCTTCATAACATAGCTCTACCCCCAAGGATTAATAACAAATTGACGAATTCCTTAGACAAAAACAACAACAACCACAATCTATTTGTTAATGTCAGTTGAGTTATGCATGTAGTAGGAATATGCAAAACTATATTGGCAAATGCTGACCAAGAGTTGAAAAAATCAACAACAAAAAGCCTCCCAAACTTGCAATGTAGCTTTCGGTCAGCATTATTTAGGAAAAATAACAAAATCCCCCAAACTTATTCCTTCTTCTTCAAGGTGCTCCCAAAGAAATATAAAGCGTTAATTTTTTCAGGAACACGCAACATTAACTCCCTTTTAGATTTTTTTTTTCACTAACCGTTAATCACATAAAATATAACCCCGTTTAAATTAATGCGGTCATTAACGAATCTTTTGATATCTTTGCTGTAAACAAACAATAATAATAAAAAACCACGTGCAGAAAGTTGTAAGGGCTGTTTATCCAATGTTTTATTTGGCTTTGATTTGTTATTTTTATTTGCTCTTATTTTGTATCCCTTTTCTCTCACTACCTTTTGTTTTTCTTTTCCTAACTGGATTAGGCAGTCATGGAAAGGTGTATTACATTGGGAGAACAAGGTATGTTGTGATGTGGGAGAAGGCAGCTGTGAATGTTTCAATGGGTCCAACAAGCAATGGTTATGGAGAAGGATTGTACAACTTCTTGTGCATAACCTAATTGCTTGTCACTGCCAACATATTGGGAAATAAGAGTGGTTGGGAGAGAGGCATGAAGATATCAAACTTGAATTAGAATAGTATAACAATGATAGCAATAAGGAATAATCCCAAAGAACAAAAAAATTCTAGACTTAGATATGTGAAGAGTGGGCTCGCTGCAAAGTAAACTTTTTTGTAGCGAATTGCTTTTTTAAAAAAAGTCTAGTTTTTAATTCCAGAAAGCCCTTTGGTGATGAAGTTCCAGATTGTAACTGCACACGTAGTTAGTAGTTGTAGTTATCTTGTTACTGCAGCAGAGTTAAACAAGCAGTGAACCAAAAATAAGACTGTGTCACTGCAGGTAATGGCCATTAGCACTAACAGCTAGAGGTAAAAATATTAACAGATCACATATGAAAATATACACATGTGGGAATGGGTTTGCCCCTCTACATGAAGAAAAATGCTCTTCTGAATTGCACTATTTTAAAAATATAAACCCTGTTTTGTTGCTTGCGGCCTTCTTTTACTCTTGCAAAGTTTTGTTTGAGCTTGTATGTTGTAGAATACATTTAGGCCCAAGCCGGCATCTACCTTAAGCTATGCTAAAAAAACCCCAACAACTATAATATTAGAACTTCTTGACACTTAGTGCCACATGGCATGCAGTGATACTGTGGCTGATAGTTCTCCTTAATCTACCATAGGTTTTAAGTAACAGTCTTAACATGCAGCAATGAAAGATGAGAGAGTAGAAAAATACAGAAGCTAAACAAAACCAAATACCAAAACCAATAAACAAAACACGAGCATGCACCTACACACAAATACATCCATCCCTCTATTACATCTTCTTTCAAAATGTTACTGGCTATGTGTATTTTTCTATGTGTAGCCTCGTCCTGTTGTGTAGCCACAACGTAATAGTGAGTTTCATTTAAGTGTATTGTTTTAAAGTGTATGAGTACAACTCCTGGAAACAAAAATAAAATACTCAACTTTCAATGATATTTGGAGGAATTTTTTAAAGGTATTTCATGCATACTTACAAAACAGCTGACTGAAGTAGATCAAGTTCACAACTGGATGCAGATTATAAGACTTTTAAAATACAGTACGTGGTGTATTAAGGAGCAGGGGCAAGTTTAAACAGTTTTCTTCTTATCTGTCTTTGTCAGAGAAGATGCTTCATTTCATTGAACGTATAAAGGAGGCACATTTTACATTGCATGGGTAGTCCTTGACTTACGACCCAAAATTTGTTGTGAAATGAAACAGGTGGTTAAGTGAGCTATGGCCCATTTTATGACTTTTCTTGCCATAGTTAGAATAAGAGTTGGAAGCGACCTTGGAGGTCATCTAGTCCAACCTGCTGCCCAGGCAGGAAAACCTACATCACTTCAGACAAATGGCTATCCAACATCTTTTTAAAAACTTCCAGTGTTGGAGCATTCACAACTTCTGGAGGCAAGTTGCTCCAGTGATTAATTGTTCTAACTGTCAGGAGATTTCTCCTTAGTTCTAAGTTGTTGCTCTCCTTGATTAGTTTCCACCCATTGCTTCTTGTTCTGCCCTCCGGTGCTTTGGTGAATAGCCTGACTCCCTCTTC
>JANHFP010007743.1:178606-202690 GCA_032468135.1 Calamaria suluensis | reverse complement strand
AGAGAACAGAGTAAAGTGTTGTTTAAGGCTCCACAGTAGCCAAATTAGATCCAAAGTCTCCACTACTTGTCTGCACAAACCCTGCAACATGAACTCAGAGAAAGTCAATAGTACACAATTTACAGTACTATTGGTGCTTTCCTTCTGAGTTGACGTATATTAAATTTAACATACGTAAGCAAGTTATATTTTACAATGAAAACATGATACTATTGGTCCTGCTTTGCTATGTTTGATCTGAACACAGCTGACAAGCAAATAGGGTTATGTCATGCCTCTGTCAGCATCCGACTCAGAGGTCGAGGAAGAACAGCTGACAGAGAGCAGCGAGGGGGAGGCTGGAACTGAGGATGAGGATGGCAAACAGCAGGCCCAGGCTGGACCCAGTGAGCTAGGGGCAGAGCCAGAGGGGAGAAGTTCAGAGGAGGAACTAGATCAGCTCCCCCACCTGATCCGAGATAGAGACGCAGGGACAAGAGAGCTTTAGAAAAAGGTGTACTCAGGAGGAAGTGAAGAATGGGACACAGCTGAGCTGAGACCTTTAAAATTAGCCAGTTTAAGATGAGAATTGCTGGAGTCAAAAGCTGATGCTTGTGGTATAGGAAGATATCCCTGATCCTGAATTCCTTGGTAAGATATGCTTAGCCAAATTCGTTCCGTGTTATCTCAAGAGTATGCTAAATCTTGATGTCTCTCCTCTTTGTTTTGGAAGAAAGCCAATATTGCTGGAAAAAAGCATTTGGGTTTTAAAATAAAGACTGCTTGCTTATAATTTATTGCCTTTTTTGTTTTTGCATCAAGCTGGGTCATCACACGTTGTGACACAGAAAATTTTCCTTTTTCCTAAGATTAAACATAAGCAGGGCTTCAAAACATTAGAAGTCCAGTTGCAAGATTTTACCTGTATGCAAGCGAATGTGTACTTTCAAACTTCCTGAGGTAGAAAAGCACTTCATACAGTACTGACACTTAAAAGCCTTAATGCCCGTATGCGTTTTTATATGTGCTGTGAGAGTACTCTTCACAGCAAAGGCCCGGAAACACTGTGGACATTTGAATGGCTTTTCATGAGTGTGAATGCGTATATGCCGTACGAGATCACTGGGTTTTTTAAATTCCTTAGAGCAGTATGGGCAAATATGCCATCGTATTCCGTTCTCCTCACGTATGGAACCTGAAATATAATTTTAGAGTAAACAATTTGAAAAGCTTGACATGCTAATTGTGAAAGAAAGAAAAAAGACTGGAAATGCACGTAAGGTTACATTTTGGCAAATGTCATAAAGCAACTGCGATGTTAATTGGGAGACTGAATTGTTCATTATTAGAGGAATAATGTTTCAGTGAAACAGACTATTATAGCTATCCTATGAATTAATCAAAGTAAAAGGTTTGGTAAGTTGAGTTTGACTTAAAATCTGACAGCAGTTCCTGTAACTATATAACTGAATTTCTTCCTGGATTGTATTTTTCCAGATCTCTCTAGACCTTCACAACACTTTCTGGAGAGACACCCTTTGGCAACATTCTCCAAATGAAGAAACAGATTTTAAGGGTTCTCTTCCTGCCTGGGCAGGGGGTTGGACTAGATGACCTCGAAAGGTCCCTTCCAACTCTTATTCTTATCTTATCTTTGTATCTAGAGGAGACTGCCCTTTCTCTTAGCAAGTCTGGAATAGACTTAGGTGGAAGGGAGGTTTTTCTCATTTTTTTCACTCTTTTCCCAACTGATTAGAGGTCAGATTGACTAGGAATGGCCTATGCCTGGATCCTACAATTTGCTATATATGCAACCTCTAAACAGAAAATAATTACACAACACAATGTCTATAGATACTTTTTTTACTTTAGAAACATGTCAAATAGTGAACAGAAAGGATATATTCAGCTTGTAACTACTGTACAGAAAGGCAACCAGCAGTGATAATGCTACACTATGTATTGCTAACTAATACTTATACAGTGTATGTTGCCGTCAATATGTGAAATTTGGCCTTTTACAGGATATGAGGAAATTTATACAATGCCGACAAATGAGACATCAAAATATGAAAGGCTTAATATTTCATACATTTCCTATGCATTCTTTGCAATGCAAAAGGCAAACTGGCAAAGTATAAAATGTTCCTACTAAAATGCCATTCTAGCCATCCTTGTTGAAACAAGTAGGTCAATAACCCTAACCCAACTCTGGCCCTAACCCTTTTCATGACTCTCTTTTCATACTTTGCCTAAATAATTCTTGTCATTTTGTATAATGCCTAAGTATTATATTATATATATATATATATTAAAATAACAGCCATTCCATTCTTTGCCTAAAAACATTGTTCATTCTATATACAAATTTCCTAGGCATTCTATACAATGCCAGCTTTTCACACATTGACGGTAATATAAATACTAGTAAATAATGCTTATGTATACTGTAGTGGACAGAATTAACCTTTCAATATTACCAGGTAAAAATGGGGATTTTTTCTTCAGAACTCTTTTCTCTTTTTTATCTACTTTCTCTGGGTTGTCTCGCTCTTTAACATGTTCCGTATTGTTGGAGTTGACTTGATGACCAGAGAGATTCTGAGCATCTGAGGTTTCTTCTGGACTTGGAGGAGTCTTCGTTTCACCACAGTCGGTGTTCGCTGAAACTGGTATTGAGGATAGCCCACTATTTTCCAAGGCTTGCTAAGACAAACATAATGAATTAAACTGAGAGCAAGATTCATGTGGAATTTTCAAATAAACAACAATATTTTTAATTGGTTTGTTTTTCAGAGATGTCTGATATATTTCACTCTTTCAATCTCAATTTCAATTACTTCACAGCTTTCTGTTTTCTCTATTCTCTAGGTAAGAAAAGCATAGTAAAAATGTAAAGCTCTATTTAGATTCCAACAAAAGTAACAACCCAGTTGGCCAAAAAGTTGGCCATCACTGCTAACACTTTCAACCCAGAAACAACTAGAAATTTGCTGAAACGTTTCCTTCTTCAACAACTTAGAAAAATGACCACCTCATTCATGTTCCGCTGCTCATTTTAAACAACATTTTGTCATATAATATAATCATTTCTAAGATACATTTTTTCTGTTTTATAGTCCTATTAACACTGAAAACCGGCGTTTCACAGGTATTCTGAAAACCCTGAATCCAGTGGGAAGACGTACCAACAGTTGTCAATGGCATTCCTGTTAAGAAGAAAGCATTCCAGTAGCAATATTTGGGTGAGGATAGTGCTCTTGTGGGCATTCAGCACTTTTCTTTCCTAAAACAATCTCAATCAGAACATACTCCTGTTTTCAGCCACCAGGAGCAGTCTGAATTTCGAGCACCTCTGCCAAAGTCCCAAAGGTGCTTTTCCAAAGAGCAACTTAACTTTCTTGGGTTTTTTCCTCAACGTTTCACTTCTCATCCAAGAAGCTTCTTCAGAACTGAAAAAATTCAAGAAAGTCCAGTTGCCTTTTGGAAAAGCACCTTCGGGACAACCATGACCTGGAAGATTGAGAATCTCCATAGACAAAGCATTTCCTGAATCTACACGTGAGAAATCAGTCTGGGGTGCTTTGATTATTCCTTTGTTCCAAGCAAGGAGGTTGCAGTATGTTAAAAGACAAGGTGAGGATTCCAAACAGGTTATCCTACCTGCAAAATATCTCTGTTGATTCCCACAGTCATACTGAGTTGCTGACTAGATGGCTGGGATGGATTATTTTCCACTGGCTCTGACAATTCAAGGAGTTGTTGAATGACATCAGTTACTGATTGCTGACCTTGATGTCCTGTAGCTGGAGTTATTGGATTTTCTGCCTGTGGATAGTCATTTGTGAGTATACAGATGTGATTTGGAAACACATGTTAGGCATTACACATTTGGCATTAAACTGATATTTTTTAAATAAAATTGAACCATACTCTTTAATAATCCAACAGCAAGCAAGGAGCAAGATTTCAAAGCTTGACAAAAAAGTTAATTTTACCGTGGCAAGGCACTTCTTCTGCAATGTTAAATTCAAACATGTTTCATAAACATGAAAATTTTCACAGATGTATTATTTTTTTAAAAAAGCATATAGGCCTGAATTAATTACAAAAAAAGGCAAGTTCATTAACTGGAGCTTTATTGTACAAGAAAATCAAGAAAGGAATGTGTACTGTTTTACAAACCATGTAATCTAATAACTTTAAAATAATGGAAGGAGACTTGATAATAGCATGAGTGCTCTGCTGTGAGAAAATATTTTATGAAATGTAACAATTCTAGTGCCCTGTAACTTTAGGCTCATTCCATTATATATGTTTGTGGGGATAATGTTAAAGCTGAACAATTACTAGCAATAAAAATCTTATCCATGTCTAAAAAGATAATAAAATCAGTGATGGCCTACATGCATAACCCAAATTTAAAAAATTGATAGAGATAAGGTTTATTGTTTTCTTGGGTTTTGCTTTTTGTAATCTTTTAAATTCTTATTATACGTACTTCTTAGGGTAATGAAGACTATAAGCCCCTGAATCTTTTGAGCTCAGTGGTATAGAAACCCGGTAAAATATATAAATGAATAGTAAACAAACACAAGGATAATTCTCTACCAATAGAACAACTAGTCCTTATTGTTCTGGTACTGTAATAAAAATATCTGTTGTAATTGTTAAGTGCCATGAGCTGGAATGGAATTGTGAGCACATAAATTGATAATAAGTAAATGAACCTACTTCCCTTGGAACAGGAGATTAATAATTTTTAAAATTTTCTGTACTCAGCATACTTTCTGGTTCTGTAGATAGCTCAGAAATTTCAGGTTCTACAGAATGCTGCCATAAGTGCTCTTTTGCTGAAGTACCTCTGAGTGCATTGCTGCTGATTTGTTAATATTTCACAAGAGCTAATTATTTGCAAGAACCTTCCTACCTATTACCTTAAAAATATATTCTAAGTGTGCTGATTAGACGTTCCCTAATGTGTTACTTTAACACCTACCCTGTAATTTATTCAGCTTCACATTTTAACTGTTTTAACTGCATCGGGCACTTTGTGAAAAAGTAAAAGCAGAAAAGCAAGCTTAAAGAAATTCAGATATATAATACATTTAATCTTCTTGTAAGCTACAAATACTATTGATTCCATGTCTAATTTTAAGTTATTTTCAGGGTCATTTTATTCCTTGCTGATTCCAATGCCGATTTCTGTTTCTGGCATTTCTGAAATTTTTGGTATTCAATTTGGCTATTACGTCTGAAGTCCACATTCATTTTTTGAGCATGATTTTGGCAGTGTTTGTCTTCTATTGGGTTACAATTGTTTTGAATAAGCATCCAGTAATGTCAGGAATAGCCATGCTAATCTTGTCTTTGCTGCTAAATTGCAATGGAAGAATGTTCAATATATACTCCAGTGATATATTGGTAGAGGTTTGGTAGATCACTCAGCATTTCTGCAAGCGGCACAAGATTATCCCTATTTGGTAACAGCAAATTCACAAATAATATCATAAAGGATAACTGTATATCTCCGACACAATTATGTGGAATATATGAAATATATAAAAAGTTCTGCAATGAGTCCCTCATGAGATTTTACAATAGTAATGATACCTCATTAAGGTTAGAAGCTGAATACTTACATTTTTCCATTTATTGTCCACAGTCTGCAGTAAATTAACTGTTGTTAACGTCAATGGCTGAGTCACCGAATCCTATTTTAAGAAATATATGTGTATATATAAATTTACTTTTCAAAACAAAACATAGTAGAGAAATAAATTGTAGAATTAGTTTCATTTAGGACTGTTAGGATAAATCTGTTAAAGTCCTGATATAAAATATCTAGATATTTTATTGACTGAAAGTACTGAATATTTATTAAAGGATGAAAAAAACATTAATATGCTTTTCTTTAAGACACGATTAGTAAGTGTTAATTATTTTATTTTTTTTGAAAACTATAGTGATTTTTTTCATGTGTCTGTACTTCTGGTCAAAGAATACCAGTATTTTTTACCAGCACGCTCTGATCAAAATCAGTAACGACACATGAAAAAATTATCAGCCTCCTGATAGTAAGTCTTTCAGTTGAGGTCAAAAACATCCCTTGAAGCAACATTTTACACATTCTGCAAATATTTTACTGGGTTAAGAAGATGGTTTTAAGTAAGAAAAAATGCTCTAAAACTCTGCTTTGTAGAAACCTTTATGAGTAATACTAAGAAAAGCAAATGATTTCCCTAATGTGAAAATAGTCTATTGTGGACATGAAGAATAGCTATTTTCTAGCAGGCTCATTTTGACTGTTCATTATATTTAGAAGAAATTTTGAAACTGCATTAAAATTCTACAAAAGTTCACAGAAGTATTTTCTGACTCCCCCCCCCAACACTTTGAAGAATCACTTTCCATATGTCACTTCAACAATCAGTGGAAAGGATTTATTTTTAAGTAAAGTAATAATAAAATTTCTGTACATTTATAAATGATATAATACCCTGTTTCCCCAAAATAGAGACATCTCCTGACAATAAGTCTAATTGGGCTTTTGAATGCAGGGCAATAAGGCCAAGCGCTTATTTCAGGGTTGAAAAAAATATAAAACAGGCTGTTATTTGGGGGAAAACATGGTAGTATATAATGTACCGTAGCATCTAAGCAAAAGTATAGCACACAATATATTGCAACTGGGCAAAGGTATTAGAATATAAAAGTTACCGTTGTAATATGAGCTGTTTCTGTAGTAGAGTTTGTTGTGTTTTGTGTAGCGCTCATATGCATCTTGCTGATATGAGTATTTAAGCTGCCTAAACTTTTGAAAATACAACTACACTCTGTACAATTATACATAGGGCCATTCTTTACCTTTAGAAACAAAAGAAAGAATATGTGTTAGTACATATATTCTTATGTACAAAAATTGTTACAAGAGTACTTAATATACATTATTTTATTATAATTGGTTTTATTCTGAAAATGATTTAAATACAATCAATCCTATGTAATACATCATCTCTTTCGTTCCTTGAATTGCAAACAGGCAGAGGGTTTTGAAAAAGCTTGTTGCATGGAAAAAAAATGCTACCTTCAGTATTGCCGTATCTACTGCACACTGATCTGAGAGGATCTATGACAATTCACCACAGCCAACTTGCCACAGCCAACTCGTTGCAGGACAAGAGTTACATCAATATCAAAGAAATGGTGGAATAGAATCATTAAAGAAAAAATGCAGAAGGGGTGGGTGACAGAATGAAATGTGAATGGCAAAAAGTAAAATAATTTTTATTTCTTTTAAATACTTAAATAGAATTGTTAAATTTTCCCACAACGAGATGTCTCCTGGTTAGTTGGCCATGGCGAGTTGTCCCATTCCCATCTGGAATATGGCAGTCACCATCCAGCAACAAAAAAGACTTATGATGAGAATGGAAAAATTTAGGGTCCAAAAATTTCCCAGGCACTATATTGCAAGTTTTTGTGGATACATGTTACATAATAGCATGAATAGAAAAGGATGCGGTAGGCTTTCTATCAAGCAAACTCTTCGTTTACCTGACCATATTGTAAGAGCACCCAAGGAAAATTCATTGCAAGAGAAGGCAAGAAATATACAGGGAAATTCCAGGAGTTAAAAATAATGTACCGGTAGCCTTCATTTAGCGACTATGATTGGGGCCCGCAGCTTGGTCATTTAAGCGAAACAGTTGCTAAATGAAACCATAATTGTGCTTATGATCTTACTACAGCTTTCAGGTCAGCTTTACAGACCTGATGTCGTAAATGTTGAGGACTGGTTGCAAAATTACTTTTTTATCACTATCATAATTGCAAATGGTCGCAATTGCTAAACAAAGACTATTTATACAGTGACACCTTGACTTGACAGATCCTCATTAAGTAGAATTTGGATGTGACACATCAAACTTGTGTTCAGATTTCATTTTCAAAATAATGTCCTTATTTATGGCATAGTGCAAATTATACAACTTGACATAAAACCTGTAAGACATCAATTGTGTAATGATACAAAGATTGTACAAAAAAGAACATATGGCTTTTGGAATTAATGGACCGCCACCAACCCCAAACAAGGAAAGTTTTAGTGTAACAAATTTCTCCCTATCTTCACCTTCATTTAAAACTATTTGTTTGTTTTCCCCAGAAACATCCTTTTATGAACGTAAAATAAAACAAGGCAGTGTAAAATTCAAATTAGTAGCAAACCATATTACGGTTGCTTGAAAAATTCTGGAAACCCAGAATGTTAATAACAAAATTAAAACAAAAAAGTAATAGATTTCCACATCACTGAAATCAATGGTGTGATTTACCTCTGAGTGTACTCTCTGAACATGTGATTGAAGGTTGCCTTTCTGAGAAAAGGCTGCAGGGCAAAAGGCACAAGGATGCGGTTTTTCACCAGTGTGTTTGATCATATGGGTTTGCAATGCACCTTTCTGATTAAAAGCCTTTCCACATTCACTACACTTAAATGGCCTTTCACCTAAAACAATGCACACATCAAACAAAGAAATCATCAATAAAGGCAGCGTTAGGTAAGTGGAAAAAATAAATCTCTTTAAAAACCGGCATAATTAAAAGAATATACAATGACTTAAGCTGAAAACTCAACAGGTTATTTTCATCCTATGCCAGTGACAGTAAATGCCCAAAGCGCACAAAGGATTTTTTGCTATGAAATATTTTTCATTTTCTTTCCTTACCCTTTCATTAATATTCATCTAAAAGGTCTTACTGTGCTATTACCAAATTTCATTAAACTATTGGGGGGGAAGGAAAAAATTGATTGTCAAAGATTTGTAGGAGGAAAAGCTTTTTAGAATATATTTACTAAAAAGTACATTTGCCACAAACCCTAACAATTATTGCACTGTTTCAAATTATTGTATACTTGTCACAGTATATATTTACAAATTTAAAAACTGAAATGCTGATTTTTTGCACATAATTTCTTGTCTGAAGCAGACAAAACCTGATTGCTGTAGACAAAATTTCAATCGCTCCATTCTCTCAATAACTAAAGCTAACATCTGCAGTGGAAAGTTTCTTTTATATTCATGTGAGCTCTCCACATAGGATAATCTTGACCACAGAAGATTTCCACAAACAGATGAGGCTCATTACTTCAGCGAAGGGGGAAATGAATATTGGCATACATTGTCAATATAACACACTGATATAATCCTCATCACTTCTAAGGATTACGCAGTGGTAAGATGTGGATATTTCCATTTTTTTAAAATAAAATTTGTGCCAGATCATTTTTAAGCTTTCTTTTTCTTTTTTGCAAAATTAGCAAGGCATTATGTAATTTTTTAAAACCATATTACCCTAATACATGCACACAAAGCAAAAAAAAAAGGATTTAATACGGCTACCAACAAATTAATGATGGGTTCACCATACCTGTGTGTATTCGAACATGTCGTGTTAACTGACTTGGTTTCTGGAAAGTCTTTCCACAATGTGGACATGAATATGTAAACCCACTTCGGTCAATATTTCTGTTATACGACCTGGCATTTGATACCCTATGAACATAAAAACAATGAAACATTATTTTAACTATACAATCATCAATAGATCTTAAGTTAAACTAGTTTTCTTATTGTTTCCACTATTAATAGACAAAATTAGAATTAAGTATTTTGTTCAGATATACAGTAAAACAGGTATCTTGTTATTAACATATAATCATGATTTTTTTTTCTAATAAACATTATATGTAATACCGATAATGAAGAGCAACAAATTCCACACTATTAGTGCCAAACCAGTGATCATCTTAATTAATTAGCAAACAAAAACCCCAAATGCATAATTAACCAATAAACTAGTTGATTAATCAATTAAAAGTTACATGATTAATACATTAAAATTTCTCCAAACCAACATGCCGTCCTTGTTGAAACACATGCAGTGGGACTGGATTGAGAGACGCTGCCAATCCTTCATAGAAAGAAGACATGCTGTCTACAGCAGGAATCTCAAACTCACAGCATCACAGCATTGTCACATGACATACTGAGACTTTGCTAAACTGGGCATGGGTGTGGCCAGCATGTGACATATCCAGCCTGCAGGCTGGAAGTTTGACAGTCCTGGTCTACAGTATCTGAGATAACGAGTAGGGAATTTGCTACATCTGACTAGTTCTCAGCCAATTTTCCACACACACAAAAGGGGGGAAATGTAGGTAGCGGAAACCACACATAATAAACCACTGAGCATCTGGGCTCCACATGGACACTGCTACAATGCATGTCCCGGCGAATACATGAACTGGGCCTAAGAGTATAAGTAAAGTACCTAAATTGCAATTGACCTTTACAGAAAACTTTCTCAGTTTCATAAATTCATTTTTTAAACTGAAAGATGTATTCCTGTCAGCTCCACACTTCAATAAATGCTAGGAGGTTATTTCACTTCTAAATTCTTTATCCTTTGTTAGGAAAGGTTTTTACTGACTGAGAACATCAGTAAAAAGTTTTCTATTAACAAAGGATAAATTGCTGCGGTCTTTATATAAAATGAATTGCTTCATTATTTACATATCCTCCATTTTCTGTTCTTATTATAAGCAGGACAAAATATATCTTCAGAAATCTGGGGATAGCAAGCTCTCAATTCCATTCACTGCCATCATAGGATATAGTCTGTTTCCCCTGCCCCAGGATGTTAAAAATCACAAGATATGAAAATTGGGGCTTTTCCAGAACTATTAAAAATCAATTGCCAATCGTCTGAGAATGACACAGCACGGTAAGTCAACCAGAGCAGTTTATTATCATTTAACCTACTTGTGAACATATGTAAAGAATCAACGATTTTCACCTTATTTTGTAGTGAGTCTTCATATGTTCCTTTAGTTGGGAAGCAGTTTCAACCTCTTTCTTACAGGTTTTACAGATGTAGGTTTTGCTTCCAGACAGCTCTTGGCGATGTTCTTCCATATGAAGGGCCAACTGGCTCTGCAAAGTGAATTCATCTCCGCATTCTGAACAGATGAGATTCTGTAAAGGTAATGTCAGCTTGATTACTTTCTGGTAACATTTAAGTATATTTTATGACATTTAGGAAAGTGAACAGTTTTTTAAAAAATTAGAAAATCCAGCAGACTTATAGGTACCATAGTTCTCAACTTACAACCAGTCGCTTAATGACCAAAGTTATGACGGACTCTTAAAAAAAAGTACTTACAACCTGTCCTCAAAGTTATGAGTGCTGCACCACTCCCAGAGTCACGTGATTGCCTTTTGGATTACTTCTTTGCCATTTTCTGACAAAAAATGCCCATTGGATAAAATGGGTTTACACTTATAACCATGTGGCTTGCTTAACAACCACAGTTATTTGCTTAACTATCATAAAAATGGCCATAAAACTGAGTTTAATCATATGCCTCAAGTTAGGACAACAACTTATGACCAAAATTCCAGTTCCAATTGTGCTTGTAGCTTGAGGACTATGTGTAAATGGATTTATCGAATCTTTTCTTATCCCTTCATCAATGTCAAACTAAAGGCTGAGTAAATGCAGGACTTCATTATCAGATGTTATAAAGCAAATCTTTAAAACCTTCTCAAAACTACAATATATACAGTAGTGATCTATTTATAAAGCCAACGAATCATATGATTTACCCAATTGTACTTTGGTCAGGGATATTCTTTTCAAACTAACTTAAAATATTCAGGTAAGTATGAAATTGGTAACTAAATTAAAAATCAAACATTGATTTCACACTTGAATTTCACGACATTTTACAGTTTAGAGATATATAAAAATATGCTTTTAGATATGTAGCTTGGGAAATAAACATTTTCAATATGAAATAATATTGTTAATATGATCTTGCCATTATTTGTGAACTGTTGCCATTATTTGTGAACTGTTGCAAACAGTTGCCTGCATTCGCTCCCATAATTATTACCAATTCCCATATTTATAACCAATTCCCTTAAATTGGTTCTTAATATTATGTACGAAAAAAACAGAATATATTTTCTAACTTTAGTAAGAACCTAATATTTTCTTTTACTAAATTTCTACTTATTCTTAAATAAATTAAATAATACTTACTTCCAAATAGCATGCACAGCTTTTCTTCTGTCTTATAACCATTCTGATATTAAAACTATACTTTCAAATATAATGTTATAAACTCAAATCACAATACATCAATTTGAATCTTAATTCCAAATTGGAATCAACCGAACTAGAATATATAAAGGGAAAAACGAGATCATAGTTACTGGATAGTTTAGCTGGAGTTAAATTGAAAGCTGATATAAAGTCAGATATATTATACCTGATATTATAATATATCAAATAGCTTTGATATAAAGCTATTTGATATAAAGTCAGATATATTATCTCTGCTTATAATATTATGATATTGGAAGGCCTTTCACATAAGACAGAAGAAAAGCTGTGCATGCTATTTGGAAGTAAGTATTATTTAATTTAGTTAAGAATAAGTAAAAATTTAGTAAAAGAAAATATTAGGTTCTTACTAAAGTTAGAAAATATATTCTGTTTTTTTGTACATACCGTAATATTAAGAACCAATTAAAGGACTATGTCAAAATAGAAACCTTAACTTCAAATGCCCATATTGTACAAATATTTAAAAATAAATATAATTACCTCCTCCTTTTCATGAAGCATAATATGAGCTTTAAGACTAGCCACTCTTGAGAATTTTTTGTTGCAAACAGGACACATAGGATCTTCCCCATTGTGAGTGCATTTGTGTAATGTAAGATTGAACTCAACATTAAATGACATTGGACACTGGTCACACTGATGAGGCTGTTTATAAAAAAGAAAATTAAAAGTAAATTTAATAGGGCTATAAAGGAGGGAATACAAAATAATTATTCTAAACTCTCTAGGAAATTATGTCATCCTTTACAGTAGTGTCTATATAACTTTATATATGAGCATGTTTTATAAACCATCTACATGTAGATACCCTGAAGTCTACATGAAATAATCCCTATAATAATCCCCAAACTATTTTCATAATACCACTGAACTTAAAATATTTCCTTTTAAAATATTCTCTTTCTATAATCTCAAGAGTTCTAATTTCCAGTACAAATTTTACAACAAATATATTGTTTTATAATCTTTATAAATTGTCTATATCAGAGCTGTCAAACTCCCGGCTCATGGGCTGGCTGTGTCATACGCTGGCCACACCTATGCCCAGTTTAACAAAGGAGAAAAAAGGCCCGATATGTCACATGATAACAACGTGAGTTTGACACACCTGGTCTGCAGGTAGGGAAAAAATTATAAGCAAAGTTCAGGCATTTGTGGCATTGTTTATTATCTCAGAAAAACACTCCAAGGTTAGTACATTAGTTAAGAGCTTGACATTGCTAAACTGGAATAAAATATTCTTATAAAATGAGGGTTTTTTTCTGGTTCTTCTCAAATACATAAAGGGAAATGAAGAAGAATATTCTATAAATCAAATCTTTAGCAAATTAAGAATCTTGAAAGTTGATTAAAATGAACAAAATATACACACTTTTCTGTACATAAATTTTCTCATTTTTTTCTCAAAATTAAATGAGAGACATACCTTGTCATTTTGCTCATGATCCCTCATGTGGCGCCAACACAGTGTGTCTTTTGAAAAAGACCAAAAGATTCACACTTACAGAAGTCAGAAATTTGCCAGAGGTAATTATTATTCTGCATTCAGTGCTACAACACCATCTACAAACAAATACAAAGCATTTTAATGGAATTATAATAATGCTGAGTTTAAAAAATCAGGGAAACTAATGATAAAATAATTAAATAACTTATTGTAGTCAGTGCAATAAGTGTTGTAATGAAATATCCTTCATAAAAAGATCTAAAGTTTTAAAGGCCAAGAACAGAAATTAAGAACATCTCCCAAATATTTTTTAAATTTTTAGATGAAAATTAACAATTCAGAGGAGACTGAAATATTTTACCTTACTGAATAAAATATACTTAAAAAGACCACTTTTATTTACTCATTATCTGAGTATGAGATTGGACGTTGCCTGAATGTATCACTAGAATTATAATTTATGGATTTGAGATATAATACATAATGTAGTATTAAAAAGCTCATCTTTCTCTCTCATACCATACACATTTCTCTTTCTCTGTGGGTATATATACAGGTATAAACCACATCAAATAATTTGATAATATAATAAATTATTATATTATATTTCCACTATTTCCATATTGCCAAATTTTATAATTTAACCACTGTACTAAAAAGCTATTTTTTTTAAAAAAAAATGAATGTTTGTCATAATGATCTGTTATTTAAATGAAATCCAATGCTACATTAGGCAGATTAAAATTACCTTGTTTCCCTGAAAATAAGACCCTATCTTATATTTTTTTGAACCCTGAAATAAGAGCTTGGACTTATTGCTATTCATTCAAAAGCCTGATTGGGCTTATTATTGGGGGACGTCTTATTTTGGGGAAAACAGGGTATATTACATATGGTATCAAGATTCAGTCAACAGATAACAATGACATACTTCTACTATCAATATTATTCTAGTGATGACCAAAAATTAGTAATCCCAAATTTTGAATTCTAAATCCAACACTTGTGTAATAGGCATAGATATAGGCTCCTTCACTTCTATAATGATACTTAGTGGGTTCATTTGCAAAGTAAACAATGATTTTTAGCCACAATTTCCTGATTAAATCATAATACAGGTAATCCTTGATTTATGACCACAATTGAACCCATATTTTTTGTTGTTAAGTGAAACATTTTGTAAGATACTTTTGCCTCATTTTATGACCCATTTTGCCACAGCTGTTAAGTGAAATACTGCAGTTATTAAATTAGTAACATGGTTAAGTGAATCTGATTTTCCCATAGTCTTTCCTTCTTAGAAGATTGCAAATGATGATTACAGGACTCTGGGACACTGCAGCTATCATAAACATAAACAAGTTGCCAAGCATTTGAATTTTGATCAGGTAACTATGGGGATGCTATAACAATTGTAAGTGTGAAAAACAGTCATGTCACTTTTTTTCAGTGCCGTTGTAACTTTGGACAGTCACTAAATGAACTATTATAAGTCGAGGACTATCTATAGACCAATTTAATACATTAAGTTTCCAAGCTACAACTGCAGCATTAAAAAATTTCGGGGCAGGGATTTACTATGAAGCAAAGTATTGATTTTTAGTCTTTTCAAACTGGATTTGCCAAGTACTAACACAGGACAACAATTTGCCTACTTGTCACAGTATTTACAATGAGATGTTGTAAGGAAGTTTTTTATCCCAATCTTTTATCTCACTTCATTTTAATTGGAGCTGAGTAAATACAAAAATGGAAAATAAACCTTTTCCCTGTTAAAACTATAGCAACGTGATTCACTCATGCTGGATTATTATGTTTAGTGGGTACACATTTTATCAATTCTGATAAAATAGCAAACTCTTAAAACTTAAGGAAATAATTTGTTAGTAAATTGGGAAAATACCAGAGGTGAAATCCAGCAGGTTTTGGAGAACTGGTAGCAGAAATTTTGAGCAGTTTGGAAAACTGGCACATACCACCTCTGGCTGGGCCCAGAGTGGGGTGGGAATGGAAATTTTGCAATATCCTTCCTACAGGAGTGGGTAGGGAATGTGGATTTTGCATTATCCTCCCCTTGGAGTGGGGTGGGAATGGAGTTTTTGCATTATCCTTCTCCTGGAGTGGAGTGGGAATGGAGATTTTGCAGTATCCTTTCCCTGCCATTCCCACAAAGCCATTCCCACCAAGCCATACCACACCTACCAAGCCACGTCCACAGAACCAGTAGAAAAAAAATGATTTTACCACTGGAAAATACATGCAGAAATCAGGGTCTTAGAGATATTCCAGCATCTTATTGTTTTCAATTAGGGCTCTTTGTGTATTTTTGTGTAAACATTAGCTCCAGTGTGGGTCTGTTAGATGTGTCATATACCTGCTGTCTGAATGTGATCCTACATATAATGAGCATATAGCAGAAAATATTGGCTGTTAAATAGCTGTTACATTAAATAGCTGTCACAATGCTTGTAGCAAGTGGCTATCCAAAATTTACTCAATAGGCACATATTTCAGATGATCAACACCAATCTACATTATGAAAATTGTTACGTCACGACACATACTCTGTCTGCAGATACCTTCCATTGGAAACAGAGACGGATGGAAGACAGAACAATATATGAACAAGTAGAAAGCAGAGTTTGAGATATCAGTATGTCTCTCAGTGAGGCTCCAGGCTCCTATATATATATCTACAGATCTGTTCTTTGAGATATCAACTGCACTGTGGAGAAGCAATGGGGCAGCACAACGAAGCAAAAGATGAAGGGAGTTATTGCGGAGAAGGTCAAAGCCATACCTAAGTCCTGACCGGATTACAACTATCCAATTTTGCATTTCTCACCATAGTTCTGTTTGGAAAGAGTTCAAGGAACAGATGTTAGGGCTGAGTTTAGAGCAGAGAGAAATAAAGTTCCCCCAGTAACTGATTTCAAACTATTTAAAGAAAATTGGGTGGGTGGGGGGGAGGATGGATTGCTAAACCAGGAAGAAGAATCATAGCTGGATTGTATTGGTAGGGAATGCTCTGTGAAAGGAGAATTTTATAGAAACACTGCTGATTGCCTGAGATACCACATTACATTTGGTTGAATGACTTTGAAAATCACTGCATGCAAAACAAAGGCTATGCATGGATGGCTGCTCTAGGCGTATGCCACGCACTCATCTCTGCCTATTATCATTCCGCTAAGCTCTTTTCATAGCGTTCCATGTGTAATTTCATACATTGTACAGCTGTCCTTATGTTACTCCGTTCTCTAGCCAAAAGCCTCTGATTTTTTCCAAAGCAGCAAAATCAAAAGGCCTAGTTAGTATGTGAAGAAGCCAAAATGAACCATGCCTTTTCAAATTCGGAGAAAGGAAAAGTAAACGCATAAGAAAATGAAGTGGATTTCTGTGGGCTTTTGTTTTTTATTTTATTTTATTTGTCGATTACATATGAGGTAACACATATATATAAGTATAAATTGGATATAAAATTGAATGCAAATAAAGAAAAACATTAAGACAGGAACGGTAAGCACGCTGGTGCTCTTACGCAAGCCCCATACGGCTTTCTCCTAAGTAGCCTGGTGGCTGAAAATTCTAGTTGTAATGATGGGTGCTTGGCTGGGAAAGGCAGGGGCAAGATCATGAAATGGGTGCAGCAACAGAGCTCCACCCCTTTTGTACCTGTGTTGATGAAGTTTCACCTTGACAGGGAAACCTCTGGTTCTAATGCAACCTACTCAGCTGTACTGTGGTTGGAGGAAACGGGGAGATTAGTTCAACACAAAAAAAGGATTTCGGTGTCTGGGAGACAAAGTAGAGAGACACAGTGTATATGCTATAGAGAAGGGGTCGACAACCTTGACAACTTTAAGCCTGGTGGACTTCAATTCCCAGAATTCCCCAGATGGGGAATTCTGGGAATTGAAGTCCGACAGGCTTAACATTGCCAAGGTTGGAGACCCCTGCTGTAGCGTTCTATATGAGCTGTTGGGTGTGGAATTAAAAGCAGAAATTTTGCATTCGTTTAGCAAAAGATGAAACGACGTTCAGCAGATGGCATCTTTTCAGATGAGAAATGTTCTTAAAAGACTGAGGGCTAAGTTATGATATACACAGATGTCGATGCCGAAAGAAAAAGAAAAAAAAACATTGCATATTCATTTGAATTTCCCCAAACTTAAATCTCTCATCTGATCAGAAAGATTTCAGGCCAGTAATGAATGAGGCCAGTAGCTACTGTCTTAAACAAGGCACCCTGAAAAATGGACCCCATCGGTATTTCTGTAGAACCCTATTTGTACTCCCCAATCTCTCTACATGGTTTTACAATTAGCTCTGCAATCATCTTCAGTGCTGCAAACCTCAGAATGCAGAGAACAAATTAGAAGATGATCTTGAGCCAATTTGTGCTCTCTCTCCAATTGATCAACTGCGAAGTGCAAAAAATGTCATCAGTCAATGCAAAAAAACCTGGAATAACGATAGAAGAAGAGAAACAGAGAAAGAAAGAGAGAGGAACCTAATATGTAATCGACAAAATAAATAAATAAAAAGTTAAAAACATTGGACATTGGTGTAACGTATCTGGTTTGAACACTTCTGTTGAGTTTTATCTTATTACAGTTCTTAATTCCTAGATACCTCACTTATTTTGTTGTCTGAATGTTTATTTTCCCCGCCAATTTCTTTTCTTGCCTTTTAGTCATGTTTTTAATTAGTATTTTTCTTTTTTCCTTGTTTATTTTCAGGCCTGCTACTTCCCCATATTCTCCCAGTACATCCATTAGCCTTACCCCAGACTGTAGGGGCTGTTCTGTAATAAAAACCAGGTCATCTGCGAAAGCTTGTACTTTAAAATTTTATTTCTTAATTTTTAAACCTTTCATTTGTTCATCTTTCTGAATTATTCTAGTCAAAATTTCTAAAGATAGTACAAACAATAGTGGTGATAGTGGACAACCTTGTCTTATGCCTTTTTGAATTTGGAAGCTATTAGTTGTTTCTCTATTAATTACTACTTTGGTTTCTTGTTTAGAATAAATTGCTCTGAACATATTTATAAATTTCTCACCAAATTCTACATGACTTAGCTGGTTCAACATAAATTTCCATTTAATAAATAATTTTGTCCATCGACAAATATTAACACCATTTGCTTTTCGTTGTGTACTTCATATTATTCCAAGATGTCTAATATGGTGCTAACATTATTTCTTATTTGCCTTTTGGACAAAAAGCCATTTTGATTGGTAGCAATGAATTCCTCCATAAACCTTTTTAGCCTTTTGGCCACTGTTGTCATGAAAATTTTGTAGTCTGAATTTAGTAGTGATATGGGCCTATAGTTTTTAATAAGTGTCAGATTGGAATTTTCCTTGGGAATCAGTATAATAGTTGCTTCTCTCGTGACTTATTTGTAAATATTGTACGATGGTTATGATGCATGATTTTAATTTTTAAAAATTCAATAAAGAATATTTTTTAAAAAGTATAATAGTCACATCTCTCTATGAGTCCAGTGTCTTTGAGTCTTTCAAGACTTCATTAAATACCTCTAACAATGTGGGGCCTAATGTCTGTTGGAGGTTTTTGTATACTTCAGATAGTAGTCCAAGTGTCAGCTTTGGAAACCGTATTAGAACAAAGTTACAAGCTGCCACTTTAAAATTTGGAGAGAGAGAGAGTGGAATGAGATTGGTTAAAACAATGTAATGGGGTTGACTGTTAATTAGAGGAGATATATATTGGGGTGTGGTTATAGTGTAATTCTTGGGATTGGAGAATGTGACTATAATGGGTGGAGTTTGACTTTGGAAAAAAAGAATGTATATCTGTGTTTGAGCAGGAACTTTCAGTTCCAGCATGTAATTAGTTAATTAGTGATACCAGTTGCCTACAACCTATTAAAGATGAATGTTGAGAAATGCCTTGACTTTAATTCAATAAATAGGGGAAAGGAATACTGGATACCTGACAGTATGCTGGAACTCTACTGAAAGAGAGATTCTCACCAGTCCCAACCCACCCTGAAGTTTGGTGGGTGGTTTCATCTTCTGGAGAGAGTCCGAAAGAAAATGGAAAAAGAACTCCAATTGGAAGGAGCGATGGCTTCTTCTGATAGCTATGAAACTGCCGGAATGGGAAACTCCCCTATGATTAGTGATCACCCTTGATAGTTTCCAGAGGTGACAGATCTTGGGGCAAGACCTAAGGAGAGAAAACTATTCCAGGAGCAGGAGTGCCAAAAAGAGGAGCACTTGATGCAGGGAGCCTGTAAAATTCTCCCTGAAACTCCAAGCTGGAGAAGAACCCCTGGAATGCACAGCCAATCTCTCACTGAATTGCATCAGAGTTTCAGCCAGCTGGGGTTAAGTGCAAAAACCATTTGTGAAACTGAGCTTTTCCCTTCCCCAGCCCTTTTCAACCATCAAGTCAAATACTACCAGCTCAGCCTGCACACACACACACTGTGCTGTGTTCCCAAGGCAACAGAACCTGGCTGCTGTTTTCCTTCCAAACTATCAAGCTACATACCAATTACCACACACACACCCCCCCAGCCTGCAGCTCATTTTCCCCTAGCTGGCCTTCAAATACAACCAGGCTTGCAGCATGCACCATTTCCAAGGCAAGCAGTCCTGTATAATCAGCTACCTCCTAGGTTCAAAGCATCGTATGATGGAGATTCTAAGAAATTTAACTACTTCATAACCCATATCAAGACACATATGAATCAATTCAGAATATACTACAACTCAGATTATGCAGCTGTGTCAGCCACCATAAAAACCATGGATCATGGGGACACAGCACAATGCATTGCTCAACTTCACCAGGAGGGAGCTTCTGAGTCACACAATCTTGACCAGTTCCTTGCTCTCCTCCGTCAACAGTTTCAAGATGAGAATTTAGTTCAGGACAATGAAAGAGATAAAAATTATGAAGCAAGGAAAAATGCCAATGAAACAATTCGTCACAGAATTTAAACACATTGCAAGCATTATACATCATTGACCTGAGGGAATCCTCCTCCATTATTTCAAGGATCAAAAATCATGATCAAAAATCATCAATAAAAAAATCAGACAGGCTTGTAGAATCAGGGGCATACCTGACACCTTACAAGCGTGGTACGCAAATTTCACTGAGCTAGAAAGGGAAATCTACCACACTCCCCTCATATTGTCTGTCTTGCAAATGAAACTTCCTGCAGTTAAACCAACTTCTCCCAACCCCCCACCATGGTTTCAACCGACAGGAAGGGGCCGGCCCACATGTTTCTGATGCGGCCAAATCAGTCACCGTGCTCCAGAATGCAGAGACCTGCTCCCATGACCAAACAACATTCCGGTTCAGCCGCTTGAGGAAAACGGATTCAAAAATCCACAATGGAATCCATCAATTAGGCCTGGAATCCAGCAATTATGCCAAGAACCTCCTCTAACTACTGAAGAGGCCAACATTGGGTTCCCAACTGAAGAAGTAGCATATACACCTGGCCACCCACCGGACAGAAACTATTATCCAATGGTGAGTCATCCAATACCCACATTTACCATACCTATGCACATTATTGTTCCTCACACTGGAAAACAACAGCAGCTAACTGCTATTGTTGACACGGGTTGCACAAGGTGTTTGATGGGGTTTTCAACTGCTCAGCAATTGCATTAAATTGCATCCCCTGAACAGACCATAAAATTCTATCAGGAAGATGGCTCTCTCATTGGTGGAATCCCTGCAATCCAGGTGATTGAACAAATAATAATGCAAGTAGGACACCATAAAGAACTAATCCGTTTCATAATAATGCCAAAAATGTCAGATACTGTCATCTTAGGCCTCGCATGGCTAGAGAAATGGTGTCCTACTATCAAGTGGGAGGATGGATTTCATAAGCTCATAATTAACCTAACCCCATGCCTTCAGCTCAACAGACAAGCCCAACCCCTAACACCACTGACCATGCAGCCTCCACCTCCACCACGATCTACTACCCCAGTGTTTATGCTGAATTGGCTGAGGTTTTCAGTGAAAAACAGTGTAACATTCTACCCTCTCACCGCCCCACTGACTGTGAAATTGAACTAAAACGGGGGGTGAATCTTTCCAAACCTAGAATGTATTCCATGACGCCAACCGAAATGACTGAATTAAGGAATTACATTGACACCAATGTACAAAGAGGATTTATAGAACCAGCGAGCTCCAGAATAGCTGCACCTGTTATGTTCGAAAAAAAAGAAAGATGGCAGTCATCGCCTGGTCATTGACTATAAGGCTGAACACTATTTGTTTACAAAGCACTTACCTCCTCTCTCTCATGAAAGATCTATTAAACCACCTATCCAAGGGGAAATTTTTCACTAAACTCGATTTGTGTGAAGCTTATTACTGAATATGTATAAGGGAGGGGGATGAATGGAAAACTGTGTTCAATTGTCCACTTGAAATTTTCCAATTCAAAGTTATGCCTTTTGGTCTACAGGGGGCTACCGCAGTTTTCATGCAACTGATCAATGAAATCCTTCATTCTCACCTGTATAATGGAGTTCCTGTCTACTTAGATGACATCCTTATTTTCAGTGAGAACTTATCTGACCATATCAAACTAGTTAAACAAGTACTAAAGAAATTACTAGGCATCAAACTTTATGTGAAATTTTCAAAGTGTGATTTCCACAAAGAATCTTTGGATTACCTGGGTTACAGAACAGGGGGATTGAAATGGATCCAGGGAAGGTGAAGGTGGTCCTTGATTGGCAGGCACTAAAAACCCGCAAACAGCTTCAAAGCTTCTTGGGGTTTGCTAACTTCTACAGACAATTCATTCCACTTTTCACAGAAATGGCCTTTCCTTTGAAGGAATTACTAAAAAACAGGCTGTCCCCAACTAAACCAAAACCCAGTCAGCCCCTCACTTGGTCAATGGACTGTCAAAAATCCTTTGAACATCTGAAACATCTTTTTGTACAAGATCCACTTCTACAACATCCTGACCCAGACGAGACGTTTGTCATTCAAGCAGACACCAGTGATGTGGCTGTTGCAGCGGTACTACTTCAAAGAAACGCAAACAACACTTTACTGCCATGTGCTTATTTCTCCAAAAATCTAACAGACACTGAACACCACTGGACAGTATGGGAGAAGGAGGCTTTTGCTGTTCGATGGGCTCTCCTCACTTGGAGACATTTTCTAGAAGGCGCCAAATTCCCAGGTATAGACTGATCACAAAAATGTTGAGGTACTAAAGACCTCTTGTAAACTTTCCCCCAAACAGTTTCATTGGGCCCAATATTTCAAACGTTTTAATTTTGAATTTAAATACATCCCTGAGGAAGAGAACCTGCTTGCAGACTCACTGTCCTGTAAACCCCAATACGACAGCTGATGGGAGGAAATCATAAACTCAATAATCCCTAGTCTTGAATCTGCTGCCCAAGTCCATACCAAGGCCCACAGGCACCAACCCCAAGACCTTCTGGATGCTGATTTGATTGCAGAGCTGAAAGCCTCTCTTTCCACCAATCTATGGTACAAAGACCTTCCAGAATGGCCTTGCTTGGAAGGGTGGAAAATTATATGTTCCAGCCAATTTGCAGCTTTCTATATTGGAGTGAAGTCATGACTCTCAGTTGGGTGGGAATTTTGGGTTTCTCAAGACCCTTCATTTAACATAAAGGCAATTTTGGTGGCTGCATATGAAATCTGACATTGAGGACTACGTCAAAAGCTGCATCACTTGTGCCACCACAAAGTACCACCCAGGGAGACCACCTGGCTTCCTTCAACCTGTGGCTGAAACCACCAGACTGTGGGAAGAAATTGCAATGGATTTTATTGTTGAGCTCCCATCTACCATGATCTGGACCATCATGGATTTGTTCTCCAAACAAGCACATTTTGTGGCTTGCAATGGACTACCTTCTGCCAAGAAATTGGCTAAATTATTTGTTACACATATAAATCGCCTACATTGAGTCACGAAACGTAATTTTGGATAGCGGCCCCCAATTTACAGCTAAGTTTTGGAGAGAATTTCTAAAATCTATTGTATCTTCTCAAGGGTTAAATTCAGCTTTTCATCTGTCTACCAGTGGGGTGACTGAAAGATTGAACTCAATGGTGGAACGGTATATTAGATGCTATGTTAATTATCAACAGGACAACTGGGCAGATCTTCTGCCTTTCGCTGAAGTGGCATATAACAATGCAGTGCACAGCAGTACAGGACTAACGCCATTCCAAATAACTACAGGAACTGATTTTGCCCCTATGCCTGAATTGCCCAGGGAACCTCCCTCTTTGGTATTGTTGTCAGAGTGTATGCATTCATTAAAGAGGGGGTGGGAAAACTCAAAGAAAGCCCTAGCAGAGGCAGCAAAGAATTACAAAACTCAGGTAGACCACCATAGGGCGGTTCAGCCTACCTATTGTGTGGGGGATAAGGTATTTCTGTCAACAAA
>JANHFP010007743.1:83426-99929 GCA_032468135.1 Calamaria suluensis | reverse complement strand
AGGTGGAGAAAAGCTACCGCCTGGGATAATCAGACCAGGCTCACTTTCTGTGGGAAGAGAAGCCAGCTCTCGAGGTTCAGGGCTGTCCTGTTGGATTATGTGGGGCTCTGTCTGGAGAAGTCCTGACTCTGAAGGTAATTGCTTTTCTGTGTTCAACTTTGGTTCCGTGATTGTTGAAGGCAAGGCAGAAAAGGGAGCGTGGTAAGGGGTGATGGCATTTCAGGATCTAGGGGAAGGAGAAATATGTGTCATATATTTGTGTGTATGTGTATCTGTAAATCTCCATGCGAATTATATCATCATTCCAGGGCAACTGGAAGGCTTTTCTTCTGTTGTGGGAAAGGATTTTTTTTTTAAAAAAGAAGACCATCTCAGATCTTCAGGAAATATAACTTTAGCAGAAATCCAGATGTGTTTCTTGGGTGTGAGATTCAGGCAGCCCAGCCCTAGCTTAACAAAAGAAGCAGGGATGCAACCTGAATTCCAGTTCTCATTTCATTTCTTGTTTTTAGTTTAAGGCGGGCGGGGACAGTTCTGCATTTCGATACCACTTTGAATCAGAGAAAAATCACTGGTGACCTGCTGTCCCTTAGACATTTTGGTGAAATTGGGGTGGGTTTTTTTGCACACTATTTGCCAGGATTTTATGGCCTTTAAGAGTTTAAAAGTTGAAATATGGCTTTAACATTCAATATTAAAGCAGAGTAAACAAGAACCACACTGGAAGCTGCAACAGATAAAACAAAATAAAAGTAAATCAAACCAGGATAAATATTCTGAACTATAAGCATTTTATTAAATATGCAGGTATTATTTTTTTTTATTGTGTGTGCATTTATGGGAGGAGGGGAAAAAGCCTGTTTAGCAAGGTTTACTTCCTTTTCTGTCAATAGAATATTTAATTGAATTATATCAAAATCAGAAAGGTGCCCTGTTGAAACTTGTATATATATATATAATTGAATGCTTTTTATCAGATTGCTGAGACAGGAGAGGAATTATATTTTTGTTTGGCTTTTCTAATAAATTAGAAAGCAAATTAGAAAGCTGCATGGGAACACTTGTTGTATAATTAGGATTACAGTTCAGTTACTCAAGAAGACATCTTTAGTTTTAAAAGAATAACTGCCATAGCCATCTTGAGTAATCTGTGAGTAATAAAGTGTTTGGTTTTGTTTGTTTTACTTTGAGTCATTAGATTGGGCATAACTTTATTTAGGCATAGACAACATGAAAGCTCCACCTATTAAATCTGCTTATTCATTTGAAGGATTTTAATTGTTGAATTTGTTAGCTCAGTTTTCGCCATAGTGGCACTTCCAAGTATGTTGGATTTTAGCTGGGAATGCTTGGAAATGAAGTCCAACTCGTCTGGATTGATTATTCTGCATTGAAAAGATTTTTCTTTTCTTTTTTTTTAAAAAAATAGAATATCTGAATATTTTGGGTTTATTTAAAATATTACTTCAGAAGTTTAAATAAACCTTAAATGCAAATTGAAAATAGAAGATTAAGGATATTTAGAAACTTCTTGGGGATGACCATGCCCATACATACAGACTGTTAAAAAATATAAGAAGTCTGTTTAATCAAATCAAAACTCTAGTTTCCCAAAGTGGCCAATCACATGATTCTATGTGTGTGCCATGAAAATTCTGAATGCTTACTTAAAATAACTTGCATTATGTTTTGACATACTGGATTTGAATAGGGAGATTCTGTAACCAAGGGAAGCCATGTATGTACATCAACATCATTGCATTTGAACACTGTTCTAATGCAGCGCCATCTTGAAATTCACATTATTAATAATACTTTAATTTTTAAAATTAAAATGAATGATTGGGAACTCTTATGAAAACTTTGAACTTCTGTCATTGATTTTTTCCAGAACGCTGTTACGTGTCTTGAGAAGTACTTGGACAGCACAGATGGTCAGCCATTAGGCCTGCTTTCATATCTAACCACACAAAAGGAAGAGAGGGGTGTGCCTTTTTATTTCTAAGCCTTTAGAGAAGGTTTAGAATAGGAATTGAGTAACTGGAGCAGTGGACTTCAACTCCCAGAATTCCCTAACAAGGCATATTAGCTGCAGACTTCTGGGAGCTGAAGTCCATATATTTTAAAGTTGCCCAAATTGAGAAACACTGAATTGAGATGATCCAGAAGAAAACTTTGCATGATTCAGGGAATAAAAAGAGGAAGCTGTGACACCAGATCTGGGCAGGTTTACAGTGGGAAAAGGGAGAGCCAATACCAAGAAGGGACATTGGATGAGTGATCTTGAAGCAGAAAGAAAAAAAAGTGACTAATTGATATCATGTGCCAGGACTGTGGGATCTAAGTGTTTGTGAAGGCGATCTTGAATATGACAGTGGTGGAACCAGTAGTAAGCAGAGGCAGAAACTGGAAGTTTTCTCAGAATTGAAGAAGGAAGGGCTGTCCTTTCTTCAATATTATTTTTATTTCGTCCAGGTTCCCCCCCCCCCCCATTTCTGAAAATTTCATCACTGTAGATAGGATAATATGTCTAGGTAGGGCACATAAAGTCTCAGCAGCTCTTCCATGCATAATGTAATTGTTAAAGCATTTTAAAGAAACAGGAAAAAAGTAAAAACACAAGGTCATCGAGAGGCTTATCAAGACAAGGAGATTGATAGATTGCCTGTCATTTTTATAGCTAGTGTGTCCTCGCTCAAAGCAGAAATTCCACAATTGTAGCCACATTTAAGTAGATGTGAAACCTTTCTTTTGCAGGTAATTATTTAGAATTGTCCATGTTCAGTACCTATACAGAGAAAATTATTAAACTGATTTAGTTAGCATTTCTGTTTGGAGAATTTAACTGCAAAAAAAAAATCCAAAAAAGCAAGAATTTGTTTGCATTAAAGTCCAGCCAATTTTTATATCTTAGAGGAGTAATCTTTTAGAGCTGAGTTTTAAGTATAGGTTTCTGTAGGATTAAAGGTCAGCTATTCAGTACTACCCATGAAGGGGACAATTTTGCCTGATAATGCTGATTGGGTAGCAGGAACCAGATGTTCTTTTTCAACTCCTACACTACTCTAGTGAGCCTTTGGCTTGTTCTGTGTGATTGCAAGTAGTAGTGAAGGTTTCTGCATCTCTACCACCAGAAGTATGAGGAAACTATGTCCTGCAGATAATTCTGACATACAAGAAATTCCATGAAGTTTTAAATCACCCTTACTTTTAAGTATCATTACCTTTACCCAATACATAAGCATTCTTGATTCATAAGCATTCTTGATTCTCTGCATATTTTTCCAAGTAGAACTTGTTTCCTACATTGAAGTATTCTCTGCCAATTGTATACATTTAACTGTTTATGTTTATAATAAAGCTGATACCCTGAAAATTGTGGGATTTTTTTTTGTTCATATTTTTATTAAGAATGTTTGAACATTTATAAAAAGAGAAAGAAATGAATAAATGGGAAATTTAAAAACATCATAGAATTATTGTAGGTTGAATAATTCTCAGTATTCTTTGGTCTCTTGCTGAAGTTCGGAGAGGAGAAGGGAGGAGGGAAAGAATTTTAAGCTTGTGTCAATCACAAATGAAGACTATAAATGCCCTCTTAACAACCTGCTACTGTTGGCCAGATTTAGGTTTCTAGGCAGTTGCTATAATGGGTGCCTTGATATTAAAACTACTAAGTGGCTTTGTTTGCTCATTGCATTAAGCTACAGGTTTTATAATCATTTCGGGATTGGTGGGCACATTTAAAATTTGAAAAACATTGTGACTGCTGTTCTGGAGCAACTTGCCCATTGATAAAATAGTTTTCATAGGTAGGACATAGTTTTAAAAAACTCATTTTCTGGAATTTTAAAAATTACATAGCAGGATGCTTCTCTGGTTCTCCCTGTTTTAGAGCATTCAACCATACAAACCAAATGTTCGGTTCACAAGCATATTTTTGGCAATAAAGGCGACTCTGTAGTGTGTTCTTTTCTGTTACAGTACACCGGCTTCCTGTATATTAATCAACTATTATTATTATTATTATTAGTATATTAGTATATGTTTAGATAAGCAAAAAAAGCTTGGCAGGTGTAAAATAAAGTTTTCTATAGACACATTGGTCATATTGGAAGATACCATAACTGTGTTCCCACTGTATGCTTAGTTAAAACCAAACTGCATTGTGACTGCAATTGTGTAAACTCAGCCAGTGAATAATGCTTCATTTAAAAAAAAAAAAAAGCTCAGCAGCATGATGTCCAGATGCCAGTAAAATTTATGAAGGTTACTGATCAGTAGAACACAATTAAAACCAGAGATCAAAAACAATTATTCAGAAATGCTTCCTTTAGCCCTTTTGTGGTTCTGTTTTCATTGGCTAGATAAGAATGCCAGTCCTTTGATGGACTTTTCAGTCAGTGGAATAGTGCAAGAAAATTCAGAACTCTTGTTCCTGAGGAGGAAAAATAGTTTTTCACTACTTTTTCACTACTTCAGATATAAAGACCTGCTAAAATAAATAATACTGTATTCTAACTTTTGTTCGACTTTCGAATCTTCCATATATGTATTCTTACAGTACTTATGGAATCAGGAATGAGTGTGAATCTTTGGGGCCTGTCCAAATGGTCATAGTAGTTTTGAATATACTTCTTGATGTCTCCCAGTTGAATGAGTATCAGGAAACCTAGTGTGCGCTCATGCAAATAGGATCTTTTTTTCTGACTTGGATTATCCAAATAGATTATTTATCTGAATACCCAAATAATGCAATCTTGCTTCCTTATGCATAAAGTACTTGGTGTCCCATGGAAGACTGGAGAGTGAATAGCTCTTTTGTTGTTAACAGTTATGTTAACTGTTACAGTTAATGGCACAACCTTCTGTTGTGTTGGCATGTAATCCCATTTTCCTCAAAGTAGTAAGCCAGTTTGAGATCTGTTTGTTATTTTATTGACACTTGTCTTCTATTACCATCTAAGGTCAGTAGTGTCTGTCTATTTTAGTCCTCTAAGAATTGGGTCAAATATCATGACAACTGTTTTAATCATGGCAATATCTGCTCATCAGAGTATTTGTGCAAGCATTATCACATGATTATAGAACATATGTAAAAAACTGGGGTGGGTAATGGAAACCCATTGAGATACAAGAAGCTGCTGCCTTTGGAAAAAATTGAAATGGGCAGAAAACACAGAAATGTATGGAGTGCTGGAGAACAAAGAATCCTTTGGATAATGTTTTGCTTTAGAATGGTTGGTAAACTACTACTTAAAATACTCTTAACATTAGTTTATGCTTCAGAGGTCTCTTAGAGGCAAAGTTTAATGATAGCAACATTATCAGTGATAGTTCACTCCAGCATTATGAGTAGATTTCTAAGTAAGCAAATATTTGTGTTTAATATTAGAAAAGTACTTTCAGATGTTGCAAAATATCAAATATCTTAGAATATTTAGAGCAGGAATGTAATTTAGAAATGTACAAAGTACCAACATTGTTTCTAATAATTCCTGTTCCATATTCTTCATCAAGTGAAATAATGTAGTGAATACTTGAACATTAAATATGTAATTAAGAAATATATATTGAAAATATTTTTCGGGTTTGTGTCAGTTCGTTGTACTGAATGGATTTCGTACTTTGAGTTACATTCCTCTAGTTTGGAGATAAAATGTAGTTTATCATATTTGTATTAGGTGCTGTTCAAATATGAGGGCAACATATATTTTTTCAGACCAAGAAACTCCAGCCCATTACATCCCAAAGCATGGTAAGATAGAATGATATTAAAATCAGATGAATGGAACTAAATACAAAGGCAACATGAACTTGAATTATGCCAGCCCATGGTTTGAGCTTTGTTATCAGATAATTGTTATTTGGCCTTAGTTAGTTGTGATTTGGAAGTGGACTCTAATTTCACACTTAATATAAATCATAATTCTAACTGTAGTTCTAGAGTAGCCACAATCAATAACTGATGACTATGTGCTGGCTTGAATACAGCTGGTTTAGATAAATACACTGCATTTGTATATTTTGTCTGAATTCAGTTGTTATGTCAACTTTATCATATTACTGTGCATGATTTATTATGGAATTCCAATGTGTCTATATTCTCAAGCTGTAATGTAATTTTATACTTGATGGATTTCTGTATTACCAATATAGAACTGGATGGACTCTTGGGGGAAAGTGAGATAATAATCAAGTGTGCTTCTTCATATTGTCTTTATTAAATTCAGTATTAACAATCATGCGAAGTCCTCTTAAAATACAGAAAAATGCTGCTAAAATTGTTAAGCCCTGTTCTCTAAGCCTTGTGACACCTGTTATCATTTTGAGCTTCTAAGAAAGTAACAAAGACAGTTGGCGACAGCAATTATACTCTGCTTATTACAGGGAATAAGTGCATTATGTCTCCAGAATTCCCAAAAATGGTCCCAAACCGCATCCTCATTCCCTTTAATGGTATTATCCCTGTGGTCTTTGGGCCCTGAAAATTATTTTTTTGGAATCAGTACACGTACACACATTACTTCTGTCTTACATGATATGCTTAATGAACATCATCCATTGAAGTAGCTTTTTTCTTATTATTTAATGTTTATATATTTCTCTTGCTGAATATTTGAAAACTTCGTGAGAAAACGTCTGTAAGAAAGAGAATGGATGTTGAGCAGTATTAGCCTTAATTCCAAGACTAGACATCAAAATAACACCTGGAAAGAACATTCTTGCCCAAACCTGTGCCTTTAAATTTGTGAATTCTTCCTCTACTTGAAAACATTTTCTGCTTCTACCAGAGACTGTGCAGTATTTTGTCAAAAGAAAAGTATCTAACGCTAGTATTCTTTGGTAGCATCAAAATGCTTGACAACATTCAATCTTCAAATGGCAAGCGCGTTTCTGTTCTTTCTGTGTTTGTGCACTTTAATTTAAGCGAGTGTGAAAAGCATTTGTTTGTTGCGTTCATTACAGGAGCTAGTAACCACTACTGTAATGCAATTTTTGTCATTGTGAGCTGACAACTTCTCAAATTCTGAACATTACTCAATATTCTTTTCCTTTGGATCTGTGCTAAAATAAGAATTAAAATGGAGAGTTACAAATGCCTCTGAGGGTGCATTCATACCATTATTGCTTCTGTAAAGCTCTGAAGTTACCCTCACGCTGTGGCCTGCTATTTAGAGTTGGATTGCTAAGAGTATATCCACCAAGGTGTTCATCACTATTTTTAATTCTTTGTGAGTACATCTGGTATAATTATCCAAGATGTAAGAAATGGATTCATATATAGCCTGTCTTTCATCTGACATTTGTGCCCTGCAATGTCAGTAAGGTGGAATAAATTAGGATGAGATGCTAAGGTCATTACTGGCAATCTTTTCTTCAGTGATAGCTGGAGGACTGCAATCTTCCATGTTAATAGGAAGAAAATGTTTGACTGCATTTGGAAAATGAATGACTGGACAGTAAAACCCAACTTAAAGGGCCATTTATTTGAGCCGACATCTTCAGTATAAATATTTGTACCTTGCAGCAACATTCCTTTTTCAAAGCAGACATCGCGCATATTGTAAATGTTTATACATTTTCAGTGCTAGGTTGAAGCTGTTAGGCTTCAAGTTGTAGCAAAATTCTGATTTCCCTTCAGATTTCTCATTCTGAGTTGCTCATCTCTAATTTCTTCACTATTCCATTGGCACATCAGTTTTCCTTTACTGCAAACGTTAGGCATGGACAGGACATACCCTTTGTAAAAAAGGGACTTTGGAGCTTGCTTCAAAATAAGAGCTCCAGCTGCAAACTTCTTTGTCTCTTATTCCTCTCTGTCATCTCCACCTATCTTTTATTCAGATTTTCTCCGGCGTTGGTACGCTCTAGGGTTCAATTCCTGGAGTTGATGGCTTGAGCATTAGTCTTGCAAACTATTTTAATATCTCACATATATTTACCCAGTCAGTATCCTAGAAAACTGCTGGGAAATGTTAAAAGTTACAATCCGTATAAATAAATAAAAGGTGATCAAGCTGGGGAAGGCTGTTCTACTCATTGCAGCTAGCCTAGTTTTTCAGGAAGAGTATAGATTTATATAGTCCATGGCTGTATTTTTGTTGCTGTGTAAGTGTTTAATTAGGTATTTGACATTTAGCAAGTATCTGCCTAATGGTTCACTGAACCTTACTTCCTCCTTCAGCCTTGGTAATCTTTGGGAGTTAAGATCTGAATAGAATACTTGTACAAATATTTCAGTTGTAAAGATAGTTCAGTTGCTTTCTGTTATATGCCTTTCTTCGATCCATACTGCTGCATCAGCACTAACAGGTTTTTTTTATTATATTATTATAGCTAGTTTATCCTTGCATTTTTGGATTAGTTAGATTTGTTTATGCCAGGGATCAGAAGATACACATTCATGTGTTTTGAGATGTGCTCAGTGCAAGGACAAAGGAGTGTAAAATGTGTGTAAAAGCTGCCAAATAACGTATTACCCAATAGGTTTGTACCAGTAATGTTTTGTTCTTTGCAATTTGTGGATTTATTGCTTCTTAGTTGTGAGATAATACAGGGAACATTATGTCTTGCAAGCAGGTTTAATCTTGCCTGTTTTATCCAATGGTGTTAACAATTTAAAATTGGTTGCATCCAGAGTAGGCTTTTTGTTTTAATGTAAACATCCTCCCTTCCATCATGTGTGATTCTCCTGTGTTTTCCACAACTTCAGTTTCCTCTCCCCCTTTTTAATGCAGCAACTTTGTTATTGATGTAAACTCATACCAGCCTTTGTCTAATCGGCAGGACCCATTTGAAGAATGAATAGGAGTTTATTTATTGATTTGTACCCTGCCTTTATTATTATTATTTTTTTACAAATAATGCAGGGGGCTTTCTCCTATTTTCTTCGTAATGATGACTGTGAGATGGGTTGGGCTAAGAGAGAGAGTGACTGGCCCAAAGTCACCCAAATGACTCCTCCCCTACTCTGAACCATCTAGAACAGTGATGGCTAACCTTTTTGCCATTGTGTGCCAAAAGCGGGGGGGTCGTGTGCATGCACATATTCTATGTGCATGCAACCCCCTGCTCCTCCTGCTTTTGGCATGGTAGGTTCATTTTTCACTCTCCACAGGCTCCAGAGCCTTTTTAGGAGTCTGAGGAGAACAAAAACGGGCCTTCCCCACCTCCCTGGAGGCCCTCCGGAGGCCAGAAACAGGCTGTTTCCTGACCTTTGGTGGGCCCAGAAGGCCCAAAGGTCAGCTGGCTGTGTGCCCATTGATATGGCTTCATGTGTCACCTGTGGCACATGTGCCATAGGTTCGCCATCACGGATCTAGAAGATTCAGAGCTGTTTGATTTAAATGTTTGCAGCAGATATTATTTTAGCTTTGAAGTTTTAAAATATTATAATAGGAGTCTACAGGAAGGGGAGGTGATGCATTATACTTTTTTATACTCTAATCCCCCACCTTAACTCTTTCCATTTTGTGTTTTGTGTCTTAATATGCATTTGTAGCTTTATAAATTCAGATGCTTTATTTTATTTGTAATATAAGAATTGTGGAACATGCATACAGTATATACCTTTTAGATGAAAAACTGCCCCATTCAAGTTAGAAGGAAACCATTTGAGGTTTTATTTCACTCAGCTAAAGGTGAAATGCAAGAACATGGGAGGTCAAGAGAGAAAGAACCCATCTTCCTGGCACATCCTTGCCTATTTTGCTCGAAGAAGCAATTCTATACCTCTTCCTTTCTTCCTTATGCTGATCTTCTCTGTGTTACAATTAGATGAGTAATGTAGTTGCAAATTAGTAGTGTGTAATAAATTCCCTACTGTATAAAAAGTTATAAGATGTTTTATTGTGAGTTGCATTAATTGAATTGAAAAGAAAACATTTGTCAAACCTATTCATTTGCATTGGTATCAATAAGATAATGCTTTGTCAGGCCATTCTTCATTTATGTTGATAAATCTGTTGGCTCATGAAAATTAAAACATGTTTTGTTAATTTCCAGTGAATAATTTAGAACGTAAAGCCATGCATGGGAATGGAATTTAACATTGAGCACAGCTTTCTCATTAGTGATGTGAAACCTTCAGTTAACAAAACCAGAAAACATTTTCTTGTCTTCATTTTGCATTCTAAGCAGCTTATGAAGCCACAGTTTTGGGGTCACTGTGGAACTTGGTAGGATTTCTAAATAGTTGCTGGATGACATTTTTCACAATCGTTTATGTTGTGTGCTTAAATAAAATGGTATAATTTTATCCTTTGAATTTTAAAGTTAGTTAGAACAATTTTCAGTCTTCTGTTCCTGGTGCACTGCCGACTATAGAGCAAATGTAGTTGTAATACTTAGCTATTTTTAGCAGTAAGGCCTGTTAGTATTGTTGAAAACAAAGGCAAATATTTAGCCAGTCATGGGAATATCTAGAAACAGGAAACTTGGAACTGCTAAAATGATGCGGTCATTTTGTCTCATAATTTGGCTTAGTTATTTTTTTTATTGTAATTAATGTTTCATGCTACATTAGTTTTAAATATAGCAGTATCTCCAAAAAAGAGGATACCATTTGGTATCAGATAGATCTGAATGTCCCTTTGGAATATCAAGGTATTTCTTAACATAGTTTTATTAGGTTGAAAGCGGACAAAATCATAATGATTTCGGTAAGGACTAATTTTAGCTTTCAGTTCATGGTATCTCTGCTAAAGAATAAGAGGACTGTAAGAAACCAGAAGTAATTATTTCTGTAAGGCTGAACTGAACTGATGTTTATATCAATAACTATAATTGATTTTATTAGCAATTAGCTTGTACCTTTTTGGTACAATACTTCTGTCAGAGTGTATATTTTTGGTGCTGCCTGGTTCTCTTGCATTGTCTTCTTTGAGCTCTATTTCCATTTTCTGCAGAAAATATTTTGTCAGCTTGCCTGATGCTGCTCATTGCTGATGACCTTTTATACATGCTACCTTCCCTGACCTGTGCTCTTAACATACTACCTGTGCATCTCTTATTATGCATTTTAGCTAACCCTTGATATTCTAGAGATGTCTGTAAAGTTTGATTCCAGCAGAGACAAGTGTGACTGTTGGACTTTGGCAATTTTCCACTAACCAGCCAAGCATGCAGCATTCTTTGCACTTATAGAAAGTGTACTATGGACATTCTGTTAATGTTCATTCCTCAAGCAGTTGGAATGTTTGGGAACATTTTGTGATACTGAACTCAGAGAGTCAGTTTCAGAAGCCAGTGTGCTGCAAGTAGGGTATAATATACATTGCTACTATTTCCACTGTGGAAATTCTTTTTGTCAGATTGCAATTCTTGATATAGCTGTCCTATAATTATACTTTTCCTTGGTTCATCTAGAAATGTAATACATACAAGCCATGCCTGTGGTATTATTAGTATTTTGGATGTATTGAGATAAAGGCTTATGGAAAAGAAACACTTCTATAGTTCTTTGTTCCTTTTGATTTCCAGGCATTTTATGAATTCAGAGTTTATTCTTGTGCAAGACTTGTTTAACTACACCTAGATCAAAGGGGCATTGGAAAACACCCTGCAACTATACTTACTCTCACATTTAACTCTTTCTTCCTTGAAAAGGGGATGGAGGATTTAAAAGGATTTATCTTGTAGTATTCTATATGATGAAATCATACTTACTCCTATTGTGTTAATATATCTAGGTTGAAACTGGCAAATAGATTAATTAGGGTTTCCAAATGTTCTTTCTCGATGTTCTAATAATAGTGTGATTGCATTTCAAGTTGTGTAATAGATTGGTAACTACAGTCATAATCTGGGTTGAATGAGTAAGCATCTTTTAATTTGTTTTAACCAAAATACATGGTTTTGTAAACTATTTAAAAGCCTTAGAAGCTTTCTTTATGGAAAATGTGAAAAGTACTAGTATTAAGTGAGTGTTCTTATAATACATGAATATATTTGGGGGACAAGAGAGTAATTGTTCAAAAGCATATTTTTATTCAGAGTGTAAAGCATATCACTTTATTCAGAATGTTAATACCTTACTATTTTAAAAGGCTATTCTTGACTAACAATAAAAAGATAAGAAAATGCAAAATCAATTTTACTTTTAAAAACATATAATTGAAATAATACACTAAATAAACAAGCAGTGGCAGTAAGAACTATCTGTAGCTAACGAAACAAGAAATAAAAACACATCCAATTAAAATAGCACCTAGACAAATACACTGTTTCATAGTCCTCTCTAAACAGTTTACAGTCATCACATTGCCCCCAACAATCTGGGTCCTCATTTTACCAATCTTGGAAGGATGGAAGGCCAAATCAACCTTTAGCCAGTGAGATTTGAAATGCCAAATTGCTCGCAGTTGGCAGAATTGACCTGCAATACTGCATTCTAACCATTCCATCACTGAGTTGATTTTTAACTCATTGAGTTGAAAATGATTCAACTCAAAGTAAGAATATGTGGAGAATACTCTAAAAGAAGAAAACTGATCTTCTTTGCACATTTCTACATTGCAGTCATTTGACTTCTGAATGAACTACAGGTAGTTCCCTACCTATGACCACAATTGAGTCCAAAGTTTCTGTTGCTAAGTGTGATGTTTGCTAAGGGATTTTTGCCCCATTTTACCACCTTGCTTGCCACAGTTGTTAAATGAATCACTGCACTTGTTAAGTTAGTTAGATGAATCTGGCTTTCCCATTTGACTTTGCTTGTCAGAAGGTTGAACAAGGTAACTACATGACTCTGAACAATGCAATATGAGTCAGTCACCAAGTGTCTGAATTTTGATAATGTCAGGGGTGTCAAACACAATCTCATTGCAGGCCACATTGGGATTTTGTTTGCCCTTGGGCCAGGGTAGGCATAATCTGGTCATCGTGACAGATTGGCTTGGCATGGCCGGGCCTTGGGTGGCGGGGGCTGGTCCCTCACAGTGTCTGGTCACTTAAAGAACTGCTGTAAGTCACAAATTACCTGTGTGTGGAAATGAAATATGTCATATAAATGCTGTTTAACTCTTGGTGGCTGATTTGTCTTAGTGCTAAACTCCAGGAATTCCCTAGGATCTAGGATGCTCCCAGTTTCCCAGTTGATACTATTGTTAAATCTTTCCATGTACACTATTGTGAAATTAAGAAAATTTCATCATGTTTCCTGACTGCTACTTATTCATAGAAGCACTCTACTAATGTTTTGTTATATGTTAAGGATGACTCTTGATTTTTTCTTTCTTTCTGGCTATTGTGTCTTTTGGTTTCCTTAAAATGATTTCGAGGGCTTTAGTTGGTTGATGTGCTCTGGTGATACCCTGTGATTGTAGTAATCTGCTGGTTGTTTCCTAGATATTCTTGTTTTTATAGCTGTGTTATGCTTTTCACAGTTTATGCTATTTATGCTGAAGCAGATTAAGTGGTCAGGCACTTTTTGACCATTTTGTGGTCAAAAAGAAGAAGTGGGGTGCATGGTGGCTCAGCGGTTAAAGATGCTGAATTTGTCGGTTGGAAAGCTGACAGCCTGGATTCGAGTCCTGAGTGATGCATGACGGGGTGAGTCCTATTACTTGCTCCAGCTTCTGTCCACCAGTTCAAAAGCATGCAAATGGGAGTAGATAGAATAGGTACCACTTTACTGAGAGAGTAACAGTGCTCCATGCACCTTGGCATATATAGTCATGCTTACCACATGACAGTGGAAATATCTTTGGAAAACGCTGGCTCCCTTGGCTAAGAAACAGAGATGAGCAGCAGATCTATAGTTGGATGCGACTGGACAGGGGAAACTTTTAGCTTTTCTTTATTAGAAGATGTTTCCTTTTTCTGTTCTGGATTGCTGCAGTATGTTTGCGCTTGTAGAAATAATATTCTTACAAAGCTCCTCTTCTGTGAGGTGGGCTTGTTACTTCTGCAGTGGAGCACTTGGTTTGGTGTGTGTAGTTTTTCTAGACTTCTTTCTAATTTCTGATTTGTGGCCTTTTCTTCTACAGATGAAGATGCACAGGAAAAGGTAGTATGTTGTTGTTTTCTTCTTTGTGAATCTTCTTCCTTTGAAGATGTTGATTGTTTCATGTGTCTTCTCTAAAAAGGTAAATGTACCCCTCGCACATACGTGCTAGTCATTCCCTACTCTAGGGGGTGGTGTTCATCTCCGTTTCAAAGCCAAAGAGCAGCGCTGTCTGAAGACGTCTCAGTGATCATGTGGCATGACTAAACGCCAGAGGCACACGGAACACTGTTACCTTTCCCATCAAAGGTGGTCCCTATTTTTTCTACTTACATTTTTTACATGCTTTCGAACTGCTAGGTTGGCAGAAGCTGGGAGAAGTAACGGGAGCTCACCCCGTTACGCAGCACTAGGGATTTGAAATGCTGAACTGCCGTCCTTTCGATTGACAAGCTCAGCATCTTACCCACTGAGCCACCACATCCCACCGTGTCTTTTCTAGTTGTTCCTTTATTAAGAAAAAAGTGTCATCCACAAACTGGATCTGTATTTGGGATGCATGGGTAGGAGTGATGTGGTTTCTAGACATTGCATTGCACTCTCTGCTATGAATCCTGAGAATGGGTATTAAACCAAAGTTTCAACTAGTATACTGTGAATTGTTTGATTTCAAGATGGTCGGAATATAAATTTAGTAAATACATCTAGAAATGCCAGGGAATCTGCAGAAACCTGGCACTCACACAAATCGAAAGGCACATAGAGATGAACATTTATATACCATTCAAAAGGACGATCAAAAAACTAAAAAGGATACAAAAAGATCAGAATGCCTCCCTGCCAGCGATCAACACCCAGGTAAGCAGGGATGAACAGCAGAATTAACAGCAGACAGACTATCCAGTAGTATAACCTAATCAGTACCATAATCAAAGAACTACTAAGTCAGACAAAGAATCAAGCAATAAACACCCTAATCAAGTGACTGCTAAGGCAGAAAACAGCACCCCGGCCAACACTGACAGGACAAACTACTGTATAAAAAGAAAGAGCAAATCCCACTCCTTTCTAGCTCTGAAAAAGGTGTCTAGTCTGATAATGAAACATCTTCAAGCAAATAACCGGACTCGGAGAACACCAGGTTCTCCACATTAGGAGGAGTCTTCAGTTGGTACAAGAAATTAGGGAAGCATACAAAGGAGAAGTCATGATACTAGAAGATTCAGTATGTTTGTCCTCCACAACTAAGAAACCAAAAGTTCAAGATATCCTAATTCAGGGGGCTTCAAAGTTTTTTTTTTCAGGCTCCAGAACCTGTTTTGTTTTATTTTTAAATTCCAGAATTCTTGATCAAGAGGTAAAATTATAGAAGCAGAAAATAGCCAACAGAATGAAATTTGTGTTGTGGTTTATTTAAACAATTCATAAATAAAATTTCAGTAAGGAGGTATTTGTTGATGATATTAAATAAAGTCCATTCACAAAAATGGATTATCCCTGAAAATATATCACTTATTGCAAGTATAACAAGTAAACGTAAATGCAAGTTTAATGTAAATGCAAAATAAATGTTTTCAGGGTTTTTAAAAATTAAAAACTTTTAACGTCACAATTACTTAGGAGGTTAATGTTTAACCAAGCAAATCAATGTTTAATGGGTGGAATATTTCCTTAGGAAAATTTCTATAGAGGCTGCTGGCTATCTTTGAGTGAACATTTTTCCTCCTCAGTTTCTCACAGTACTCTACTGATTATAGTGACCATAATGTCATTATGTTTTGCATCCATGCTAATGGAATTTGCACAGTATCTAACATGTTCATATGTAACAAAAAAGGGAAACTTTTAAAAATGAGGGGACTCTAGTGACAAAAGAGATTGATAGGAATGTGAAGAGAGTGAAATCTTTTCAGAATGCCCAAACAATGTATTTGTTACATAATGCTGGAAAGATCCAGGAAGAGGCCAACATGATTCTGTAGTAGTGTCTAGAAAAACAACTGTACACAAATGGAATGCCTCTCCTATGAGAACAAAAAAGAGTGTGCACTTTTAACTCAAGTGTGAAATTGTTCACTTCCTAGCAAAAATAGATAAGTTGTCTCTTATCTTATCTCTTATCTCTTAGCAAGATCACTTGCTAGAGATAGAAGGTTGCTAACTTGACACTACCTTTAAAAAAGAATGAGGGGGAAGTCCTGAAAGTGAGGGGGAAGTCCTGAAAATGAATACCAACAGGCGTACGAAGGGAGACGGCACTATCAGCAATTGTACACTAGGATTTCCAAAATAATCTTTGCCCAAATTCCTGATCAAAGGCTTTTTGGGAAAGTTAATAATAATAGGAATAGGAGTAGTAATAGGGTAAACAAAGCTGCATTTTTATATGATTGTTTACCTTAAGGTTACCAGACGTCCTGCTTTTCGCGGGACACCCCCACTTTTTAGCGAAATGCCCCACATCCTGCAGCGTTTTTAAAAAGACACACTTTTTTTCTGCTGAGACCGAAGAAGGCCACGCCCACCCGCTGTCCTCCCCACCCACTCTCAGCTTC
>JANHFP010007743.1:46227-65931 GCA_032468135.1 Calamaria suluensis | reverse complement strand
TGGCCTGGATTCTCCAAATCATGAACTTTAAAAACAAACTGATTTTTTTTCCTGCTAATATCACTTAGTGATCAGACTGCTAATCGGTCCGCCAATTAGCGGTCATTTGGTGGCTTCAATCAAGCCAAGGTCACAGCCAGCCATGTGTAGCAGTTAGGGCCTAGTTTTACAATTCGGCTTCTTGGAATGCGGAGGCCCGGGCTTTCCCACCAGAACTGCGGAAGGGGAACTCAGTCACTGCCCAGAAGCATCTGGAGCATACTGGTGAACAGCAGGAGTGTGGAGAGTGTGAAGTTGCGGTAGCAGTTACCCATTGCCTACTTTTACTAAGGGTGGCAGATGGCATCTCATGTGTGCTCCACCAGCCAGCAGCCCAAAGAGGGTGACAAAAGATCTTGTCCTGGTGCTTTTCTGGTCTCTATGCCAACCCCTTCTGCACAGAGAGTGGCAGCTACAACCAGAAGCCATGCAACTTTTTCTAGGAGTAGCAGAGGCTCCAAAATGGTGGAGAAGGATGCCAAATGACACCAAAAGGCATTAGAGAAAGAGCTAGTGAAAGACTAATAAAAGCCTGGATTAGTTCTATGGGAGGGGCATTGTTTTCCCGCCCTCAGGAAGAAAGACCATTGCTCCTGCTAATAAACCAGGGCCTCTCCAACCCACTTCTTATAGGCAATGTTATCCAACTTTAGGAGAGGTTCAGGATAGGGCTGAAGCCTTCTCTTTTGCTAATCCTACTTTGCCTGAAGTAAGATCAGAGGAGATAATCCTTCCTCCCAGAGCTAGGCCGGAAGCGTCATTTACTCATACAGCAGCAGGGATCTGCACAGTGGAGGAAACTGATTCAGAATTGCACTGAACAATTAAACCAGATTATGTCCCAAGCCATTTTGCAGGGAATAGCTTGCAGGCTTGCAGCAAAGGAATTTATCTTTTCCAGGTGTTTCCTCTTATCAATAGCAATAGGCACAGCCCATGATTCAGGAGGATTGGCTGGATCCTCAAGATCTTTACTCCCTTAGCACCTTCCATGGGGAATCCTTGGCTGAGGAGGAGAATTCCAGACCTTATATGAGGATGAAGGGATGGATTCAGATCCATTGCCTTTCACAGGCCTTTTTAAGCAGGACTTATTTAAGTCATTACTGCGTACTGAGTATTGGATTCTAACCAAGGGGCTAAATTGTCCCAAAGCCTGAGGGATTCTGGCCACTTGCTCTTTCCTGAAACTATGGTGGAAACAGAGGTTATTCCATCACCCAAATTATTTTTGGACAGTGGACTAATCTTGGAGCTGGTATGCCTCCGTCTCATTTGGAAAGAGTCTTTACAATGTAGCATCAGATCTCTCTGAAGGATTAGAAGTTCCCTTTGTGGACAAACCTCTGGCTGCCACGATTTCAGTGGCATCTTACCCACAGAGGCAATGAATTGTCTGAAGGCGGAGGACAAAAAGGCTGGTCCTTGAGGAAGGCTCTCAAGGCAGCTGCTTGGGCAGTAAAGGCTGCCACTTCAGCCTCGTTCTTCAATAGGGCTTCCTTGCTTTGGCTTTGCCAGATACAAGAACACATCCCCCCCCCAAGATGTGAGGATCTATCACGATATAAATATGCTTATGGCCGCTTCTGAATTTTAAGCAGATGCTACTTTGAATGTGGCTAAATTCGCATCCAGCTCACTCACTTCTTCAGTAACAACCAGTAACAACCATGGCTGAAGCATTGACAGGCTGATAATAAAAATAAGTGGAAGTTGGCTTCTGCCCCTTTCACGGGCAACAACTTGTTTGGTGAAGCCCTCAAAACCATGCCCTCCATTTTCCGGGGGGGGGGGGGACAGAAGATACTCACTTTATTTTAGATGGCAATCCTTTTGTCCTCCAGAGTTGGGAGGCAAATACCAACCAGATTTGCTCGCTGGGGAATTCTGGGTGTTGAAGTCCACCAAGCTTAAAATTGCAAAGGTTGGAGACCCCTGGTTTACGTAGTTCTCAAGAGTTTCAAGTCAGCCATAGTGAGGCAACATGTTTTGGTCCTAACAGACAACGTGACAGCCAAAGCCCACATCAATTGCCAGGGAGGGACTCATTCCAGGCCCTTCATGGCAGTGACGGATGCTGGGTGGAGAGTCATCTTCAGTCCATAAGGGCAGAGCACATCTCTGGGGACCTGAATGTGCACGCAGATGGCCTCAGCAGGTGACTGTGGACCATTCGGAGTGGTGTCTGCACCCCTCACTATTCCAGAAGCTGACTATTCATTACGGGAAGCCAATAATAGATCTGTTTGTCTCTCCAGAAAATACTCAACTGGTGAAGTTTTTCAGCAGGTTCAGATCATGGGCAGAGATGACAGATGCCCTATGCATTCCATGGCCTGGCGGCCTTCTATACACATTTTCCCCCTTACCTTGATTCCGGTGGTCATAAGGAAGGTTCTCACAGTGAAGGCAGAGGTGATCCTGATAGCTCTCTATGGGCCAAGGAGACCATGGTTTGCCGACCTGGTCCACCTGTCTGTGAATCCACCCTGGAGAATATCTCAGAACCAAATATACCTCAGCCAGGGGAACTTAGTCTATCCAGACCCCAGTGGCTCCAACTGACTGCCTTGTGATTGAGTAGAGGTCCCTAAGGTGAAAAAAATTATCCCCCAGACTAATTCAAATGATCCCAGCTTCTAGATGACAGTCCATGGACAGAATCTATAATTCCACCTGGAAGGCATTCTGCTCCTGGTGCTCTAGATCAGGATCCGATCCCTCAGAGATTTCAGTGGTGCAGATCCTGGAGTTCCTCCAGGAGGGCTTAGACCAAAGGCTTAATATCCAATACAGTATGCAGACAGAAAGCAGTGCTGTCTTCTGTTATGCCATGCAGGGGTTTGGAGTCAGTTACAAAGAATCTCACAGTGCACAGATTCCTCAGGGGCTCCTCCAACTTGCGCCCCCCAGTGGTTCACCAGTATCCCACCTGGGATTTAACTAGGGTCTTGCAGGCCCTCACTGAGGGTCCTTTTGAGCCCTTGAGGTCAGTCAGTGTATGTTTCATCATTTAAAGTGGCCATTACATCGGCCAGAAGGATTTCAGAGCTGTCGGCTCTTTCCGTGAGACAGGGCTTCTGCATATTCCACCCAGACAGTGTTGTCCTATGTTTGGACTTTTCTTTCATCCCTAAAGTCAATTCCTGGTTTCATAGGGCCCAGGAGTTGATTTTGCTCAACATCTACCTGGGGCCAAGACGTGCCCTGGAGCAGAGGTGGCATAAGTTGGATGTTATACGGGCCCTTCATATGTACATCAAATGCATGTCTTCCTTCAGGAAGACATAATCCTAGTTCATCTCATTTCAACCATGTACACTTGGACACGGTGTCATTCCTTCAACAGTGGGTCATTGGATTAGAGTTTTCATTGCCAAAGCATATGAGGTTCAGAGCCTATCAATGCCTAGGCATATAACAGCACATTCCACCAGTAGTGTGGGCACAACTCCATTGATAAGGTGTGTCGAACAGCTACCTGGTCCTCCCCATCTCCATTTATTACGCACTATAAGTTTGACTCCTTTGCCTCTATGGAGGCAGCATGTGGAAGGCAGGTCCTCTAGAGGGTTCATGTTGATGTGGGGATTTAAGACCAGATGGTTCCCACCTTTAGGGGACAGGGGGGGCTTTGGTATGTCTCATTCCTGGATGCTCTTGATCCAGCTCTAGGGAGAATGGATGTCAGTCCTACCTGAAAGCCTTTTCTAGTAGAGCTGGTAGAGACCATCCAGCCCCACCCTTACTAACATCTGGTCCACAGTCTGGGAGGGGCTACTATTTTACAGGTCACAAGTCTATTGGCCTTCGCTGAACTGGGGAATCACCAGATGAGGAAGGAGTGATCAGAGATGCAAATAAAGATCACATGCTCAGTCTCCTTGCAGAAGATAGAGCTACTACCTATTCCTGGATGCGCTCTACCAGCTCTACTAGAAATGGCGTTCAGGTAGGACCAACAGCCAGCTTATTTCAAAAGTTTAATAAAAATGAAAGGTTTAAGAATGCAGCCTTGGGCTAGTCTAGGGTTGTGTTATTATTTTTTCATGCTCTTCTGTTTATATTGGCTATGTGAAAGGTTTATGCTAGTAAGACAGCACAAATAGATGCAAGCTCCTAGGTTTCATAGACTTGGGATAAATAACCTTGCCTGGTTCACCTTTGTTGTTTTTTAGGAATTGATTTCTAGAAAAAATGAATCACACCTATTCCTAGCTGGCAAGGACAGTGTGAGGATATCAGTGTGTATTGAAACTGGGAAAGAATAAATAGCTTAGAAAATATTTACTGACATTTGTTGCTACTTCCTAGCATAAAACAAATGTGTAGAGGAAAAATATTTTGAGAACATTATTGGTAAGTTCAGAGCTTTTCTTTTTGTCTTTCTTCAGTATGAATGTATAATATTGAAATTCCATGGACATGATTCAGCGTTTTCCACAGAAATGAGCCAGGTTTGATTTCTATTCTCTAGAGATCATTATTACACTATTACTTTTTCTTTGAAGTTTTTTATTTTTCAACAAACATCATTGCCTGAACAGCATGAAACCAGGTTTGTTTTTTAGTACTAATAAAACAATATTCTTCATATTTGATACATTTAACAATAGCCATATTTTGTTACATTATAATCTTTTCTTGTTCAATATTTCAATATATTATTTTATGACAATCTCCATATTCTTGATATCGCTCCATTTATTATATATAAATATCAGTCATCATATTCATTGTAATTAACAAACTGAAATGGTTCAAATAGTAATAGATGATTTTAATGAAATTATAATCTTCAATTGTTCCCCTTTCTAATTTTAGTTTTGCCACTGTTATGTTTAAAGTACTTTAATTTATTGTTATTATTATGATATATATTTATAAATATACATTGAATCACATCGTAAACAATGTGGCTTCTGGGCACCATACCTTCTAACAGTCAAAACTGAACAAGTTAAGGATTTTTGTTAAGTTCAATCAATTTATAAAATTCCCATTACAATACACAACTATCTTAGGTTACAGGCTATCATGATTCAATTATTCTACCTATTTCTCATTATTACTTCCACTTTATCAATTAAAAGTGTATTACAATATTCCAAAGCTTGGCAGCTTTGTAAATCCAAAATAATAATCTTGGTTTTTACATGTTATTTGTTGTATATGATTCCTTTTCGGATGGTTTTATCTTCTTTTAGGAAAAAAACTCATTCACTATGTTTACTATGTAAAATTTTGTGTTTGTGCAGATACATCTACCGTATTTTTCAGAATATAAGACACACCTCCCTCTCCCCAAAAGAGGGTGGAAATGTTGGTGCGTCTTACACACCAAATGCAGCCATTTTTGGCTTCCCCCCTCCCCCAATGACTTGCATTATTGCCCTCTTCAGCCCCCAGGAGTACACTGCAGGCCTCCCAAATCCTCTGTGTGCCCCATTTTTTTGCAAAAAAGAAAACGTTTTTCATCAAGAGAGAATTTTGTGGCTCTAAATGTTGCTGAACAAATAGTGCTAAAAAAAAGCTGAAACAAAAATAAAAAATATAATGCATCCAACACCAAAATTATCATTTTCATAATTTTAACAGAGTGGGTTTATTTAATATCTGGCCAATATTATATACCTATATAAATATAATTCTTATCAACTCGTGGTATTTTTCATAACATGTATGCACTTCTAATTCCTTGATGATAAATTAGGTATATAATGTTTGAATTGATACGGATGAATTTACATGGTGTCTAGTTCTGCATATATTTTAGCTTAAATATTTATATTCTAATAAAATGGATTATGATATACGTATTATTTTATTGGCTTAATACTTACATTAAAATGGAACTGTAATTTTATCCTTGCTGTACTTAATGCCATAATTGCAATATGCCTTAGAAAAATGATCCTTAACTTCATTTATATTTTATTAAACTGGTAGATCTCAGGCCACTTAGTGAAGATCCATTGGATGAAATTGTATGATTCAGTGATAAGAAAAAATAATTATTTCTTTGTCATATCACAATTCCACTTATTAGCATTGGATCAGATTTCTAGTGTTCTGCCATTTATACTGAAGAAATCTCTATATACTTCACATTATCAAAATTCTGAATAAACTAGAGAGTCAAATTCTGCTTGAAGGTAATTTCTCCTATTTAATTTCATTTTTAAAAGATTTTTATAGCAAGTGGCACTAATAAGCTAAACAAGATCAGCTGTGTTAAGCACTTGGATGGTAGACCGTATAAGAATGCTAGCTTGCCTGGAAAGTGAGAAAGGATTTCTGGAGGAATGCAATAGCAAGTAACTTCTTTATTGCTGTCAAGAAAGCTATCAGAACTTCATCCAGGCTTTCGCTATATTCTCTAGAAATTCAAATCTGTACTTGGGAATAGAGTAGAGTAGAGTATTAGTAGGAAGGAACCTTGGAGGTCTTCTAGTCCAACCCCTTGCTCAAGGAACAATCAACAAAGAATCAAATACTCCAAGTGAAATAATTTCATCGTGTTGAATCCTGTTTTCCCCCCCCCCCCCGGGACATGTTGATATTGTTGAAATTGGTCAGGAAATCTCAACAGAATTGTGCACTTGCTGATACAAGAATGCCAAACGAAGACACTGAACTATGTTGGTAGTCAATAGTTAGTATGCTTAATTTAAAAAATGCTTTAATTTTTAATTATCTGAGGCTTGTAAAATTTAAGGAAGGTTTCTCTCTGTATAATTTTACAGTTGATCATTAAGATTCCATAGCAAATACAATTGGGAGGTAACAGATTTTTATAGTGGTATTTTGTGGAGTGCATAACTGTTAGATATAATTATTTTAATATGTCTTTAAAACCTAGTGCCATTGTAATGTGACATGACTATACCTTGCAAAATTCTAGGACAGTATTAGGTTGATAGGTTGTTCTTTGTTGATTCAGAGATGAATAATAATTATGAGTATTGTTTTTATTTTGCTGAACATGAGGAATAATATCTGTAACAAGCATTTGAATTGTACTGTATTTAGCACATGGTGATAACGTAGAACTATTTCAATTACGTAGAACTATTTCAATTAAGTTGGTTGAAGTGAGTAATACAATATACCTCAAACTTTATTGAAGCTACCCATAGCTGCTGGAGCTCAGCATTATCTTATCTCAGATTTATAGTGGCTTTATCCAGATTTTTCCAGGAGTCTCTCCTAAATATAGCCAAATACGTATTCCAGCCAGATTTAGTGTCAGTATGTCAAACAATCTCACCATCATTCTATGATATATTAAAATATCCCTAATAAAATTTCCATATGTTCTGTTCTTAACCTTCTCAGGCTGTTTTGTAAATCCAAAAAGGCCCAGGCCATTTCCATCTTTTGAGACTCTTAGTTATAGTAAAAAAAATCATGATATATGAAAATAAATTAAGATTTTCTCTTGTTCAGAAAAACAATACACTTCAAAGAATTTGGTAATTATATTTTACCTATTGAAGATGGGATGTTTTTTTCTTTGTTCTGAAGAGGTTAATTATGAATGTAGCATTTCATCTAATCAGAGTTATGAGTGCATATTTGTGTGTTCTGTGTGTACAGTATGTGTGTGTTTGATACATACTGTGTGTACAGTATGTGCATGTTTAAGTACGTACAAAAGGTTCTAGAGAAGAAGGGATATGGTAGAAATGATGGTGTGAATAGCTTTTTCAATATTATACACGTAAATAATTATTTCAGTCTTGAGATTTCATGTGTCTTATGTGGTTGTTTTTATTTATTACTATTGTTTTATAGTCCATGGGTTAACTGCTAAGACTGGCTGCCCTTTTATTTTTTTATATTGAAGTGGAAATGTAGTTTGGACATAATGGATTATTGATTGGTCTGAGAACAGCAGAAGCCCCAAGGCCTAGTCATCAATGGTACTTACTCTCCCATTAGAGAATGCATCACTTCATGCAGCCATTTGGGATCCAAATCTGTAGAATATAAGCTTATAATTGTTGATCTTGTAACAGAACAGTTTTTAGGGCAAGGAGCTCTTCATTATTATGATGGGCTTGCTCCTTCCCCCTCCCATTTGCTCAAATAATAGTTTCTTTGTTTTGGTAGTAAGATAAGCTGGATCAGGATGTTAATGATGTATTTTAATTCATGCCTTATAGTGCTACAGTGTAACCCATAGAATGCATTTCTTTGTCTCTATGAAGACAAACATGACCAGTATACTAAAGCACAAAATATGTATTGAGTGGGTGACAGGGCTATGTTTCTCTATATATCTTGTAAAACCATGCAAGAATGAACCTTTTAGTAAAATTCCTTTTAAAAAAGACTTCACATTTTTGCTCCATGCTTTCCCTTGTTTTCTGTCCTCTGAATTTTCTCTTCTCCATTTCTCACTGACGAGATCTGTATTTGCTTAATATATCCTTATAGGTGTGTCTCTCCATGAAGGTTATTATTGGTAGTGCTGTTTCAGAAGCGCCTAATTATTTTCTCAGGAATTTTGGAGCCCGTTTTTAATACCATCATTAACTCAGGAGAGGGAGGGAGGGAAAGCAGATAATGTGGGCAAAGAATCTCAGAGTAAATCTGTAGTGTTAACAGTTGCAGATCTGAAAATAATGCCGTCCAGAACACAAAAAATGCAGCTGACATCTCTTTGCCCAGAATAAAACAAGCTGGTGTTTAGCATTTCTGGAGACTAGGATCCTGGAGACAGGATGAGCCCTTGAAAAAAAATAGGCCCACCTATAAGATTTGCAAAACGGAATCAATTCAAATGAAAATGCAAAGTCAGAAATAAATTGTCTCAGCTCACACTGGATTCTGAGATCAGGCAGTTCTGGAGCTGATCCTGGAATGGTGCAGAACATTATTGATGAAGTGCGTTTATCACCTGCAGGGTTGTGGTTTTTTTAAGGCTTGGCAAAATTTTATTATCTTCTATGGTTCTTGAGGAAGTAAAATCAAGGCAAAATCCTGCTAAAGTTTCCCTAATGCCTATATTCTCTCTGAAGGATTTATCCTACTGGGATTTCCTGTAAAAGTCAAGGATGTCCTTACTATTTAAAGATAGGCTGTTTTCCCCTCCCTGGTTCATCTTGCTACCCTAATGTCTCCTAAATGCTCTGTTGTTACAGAACAGTTGTCTTATCCTTGAAGGATAGCAACTGAATATTTTTTTTTAAAAAAAAGTGTTTCCTTGTATAAACCTCTCGGCATCATTTCTTATCTGAAGAGTTTTAATTACAAAATAAACTGCTGTTAAAGTAGTGAAAGCTTATTTTCTTCAGGGATTTTATATATAACTTTACTTTGAAGCACATGAAAAGGAATAGATATAATAATTGTCAAAAATAAAAGAATGATTTAGTTTTATAACTGTTGCCTCTAACCTGGCAATGTTGAAGTGTCAGAAACAACTGTCAAAATTCTCAGCATGGTTCATCTTCTTTTCATATTTTCTATTCTGGCTAGATCTTAAGGAAATTGGAATTCAATAATTTATGTCTGCTATATGTCCCTGGCTGAGCAATTAATTCTGCGTACAATCAGTTAGCAAACAATAGTGTTACCTGAGAATTTCTGTACTTACACAAACCATTATGAGCTGGTTATATAACAGTAAAATAGGATTTATAACAATGATAATAGATATAGATGATTCATTGTTCTTGGCCCTTTAATGCCATGGAATTGAGCTGTGAAGGGCAAAATACCATGCTAGCACACTAATATCAACAAGAGAGTACATTATTATCAATTTAGCCAAAGTACTTGCATATAGCATTCTCTATTGCCAAATTAAATGAAGAATTTTAAAGAACCACCCCAGTGGACGGCACAATGTCTAGCTCAGTGGTCTCCAACCTTGGCAACTTTAGGCCTGGTGGACTTCAACTCCCAGAATTCCCCAGCCAGCTTGGAATTCTGAGAATTGAAGTCCTCCAGGCTTAACGTTGCCAAGGTTGGAGACCCCTGGTCTAGCTGACTATGCTTCTATCTCACCAGGATCCTGACCTCTTTCTAAGTAGCTGGTTTTTAATTTTTTTTTGCTACCACTTGTTTTATCTCTCCTACCTACAGTTGAAGTGTAGCAAGATTTTTTGTAATTGTCATTGCTAACTGTATTACAATTACTATAATAATGTATTTTGTATAATTCCATTGCATTTTATATATATTTAAAATAATAATTACAATTTTATTGTTCTGCTCTCTGACCTGAAGGCCCTAATAAAGGTTTGATTTGAATTATGGCCACAGACCAGAATACATTTCCATTACTGATTCACAGAACTGGGTCTCTCTATCCCTGGTCTTAAAGTGTTTTAAATCTACCATGCTGTTTATATAAATTGGTTAATATACCTTAGGAATAATTGCTTTGGGGAGGTGTTTTACATAAAATCCATCCTGTGGCACATACTTTCTGGGAGGAGAGAATTAAAATTAGGTGTGGCAGAAATACCGATACCTCGAAGCAGAAATGTGAATCTTTCTTTTGAAGTATTACGTATACAAATGTTACCATTGGATCCATGCTTTGTAAATTATTTGCATCTGTACCAACAGAGAGACAGGATTATTTTTTTCTTAGAAAGCAGAGTAGATAAAAAAAGAAGGCATTTTCCATTAAACATGAAGCACTTGTAATAAACAAGTAGAAAGGTTTCTCCAGTATATAAAAGAGATTATATATTTATGTATCAAACACTTATTTGTAGGGCAGAAAAGACAACATCTAATTTTGAATAGGTACTACAGAATATACCAGATGTTCTTCCTCTAACATGTAAAAATGAAGTTTTATACGGCTTTTAATGTAGCAAAATTGTGAACACATTCCTATACTTTATTTGTATTAAAAAGGATATTAGCAATCAACTAAGAAAAAAATAGTCACAGTTGTTCATTTAATGGAGTTATTTATAGGAATTTTATTAACTAAAATAAGATGCATCCTTTTCTGTATGTCTGCATGTTTAAGAAAATATTTTTAACAAGGATAGCTTACTGGGTCCTACAGAAATCCTTTATCTCTAGACAAACAAAATGTTGGCTGTTTTTCATTAAATTATACATGTGTATAAAACCACAGACTTAAAATATTACAGTTACTTCAAGAAAGGGTCTATTAAGCTGAAGCTACATGTACACTATTTTTTGGTTTGGAAAGACAAATTTAACTGTTTGTGAGATTGATGTTCTTATTTTTAGCACATACCAATTACATGCATACTCTGTATCCCAGTAACCGAAACTACTATTTCATTAGGTTTGTTTATGTTATCTTACTGAGTTTATGAAATATCCTACTGGGTTTTTCTGAATTATAATATCATCCAAGTTAAAATTTAATAGACTTGTGTGTACCAAGAGTTTGATTTAGATGAAAAGAAAACCTTAACAGAGACCTGTCACAAGGGAAGTAACAAAGAATAATGTTGTGAATGCTTCAAATGAAATGCTTTTGCATTTAGTAATGAGGTGTTGTGCTTTTGTTTTGGTTGCAGGTTTTGTTTGCCATTTGACTCAGAAACATCAATGAATGCTTATATCCGGAATGCTCTCAAGCTGAGAAGCAATTTGAATATAGGAATGAAGAGATAGAGGGTTGGTGAGAAACATCCCCAATAGAAATTTCGACATAAATTTCCACTCCTGGGCAGGGTTTTTACCTGTTGACTGATGTTGTTGGAATACAGATGGATTGTAGTGTAGGTGCAAGCATGGAATTGCGAAGAGCCTCCAGTCCTCACAGGATGAATAAGAATGATGTGGATGCAGACAAATCCATGTTGCACAGCTGCTGCATATGTGCCAAGAGTTTTCCCTTCCAGAGCTCACTGTCACAACACATGAGGAAGCACACAGGGGAGAAGCCCTATAAGTGCCCTTACTGTGATCACAGAGCTTCCCAAAAGGGCAACTTAAAGATCCATATTCGGGGTCACCGAACAGGCACCATAAGCCAGAGGAATGACGTGGAGACGGTGGGAGAGGCCCAACTTAATGAGATGCGGGTCTTCGAAGGCTTTGATGGTTGCACCAGCCCTACCAAAAGCACCTCTGCTTGCAACAAAATAATGAATGGAACAGTTCCCACAGAGGAAAGCAAGATCTTGCTCAGAAGCAGCAGAAAAGAGACATTGGCCGATGATGTTAAATTATGTACTGTTCAGTGCAACTTCTGTAAAAGCAAGTTTGAAGGGAAGAAAGAGTTAGAGCAGCACATACATCAAGTCCACAAGCCTTTCAAATGTAGGCTGTGTAATTACATGACCCTAAGACAGGAGACCCTTTTAAACCACATAGAGAGAGATCATATTACAACTGAAATTCCAAATGGGGAAGCCTACCCGGAGAACTGCAAGCCTGAGCCCAATGCTGGAGAATTTCCTTGTGAAGTCTGTGGACAAGCTTTTAGTCAAACATGGTTCCTCAAAGCTCATATGAAGAAGCATCGAGGGTCATTTGACCACGGATGCCACATTTGTGGCCGGAAATTTAAAGAGCCCTGGTTCCTTAAAAACCACATGAAATCTCATGGTCCAAAAGCTGGGAGTAAAAATAAGCCAAAAAGTGATTTAGAGCCCATTGCCACTATCAATGATGTCATTCAAGAAGAGACTATTGTGACGGGATTGTCCCTCTATGAAGTTTGTACAAAATGTGGAAACCTGTTTACAAATATGGAGAGCCTAAAAGCACATAATTCTGTACATTGTAAGTCTCAAGGAACTTGCAGTGATCCCAGGGGAGAGAGACTAATAGATGGAGATTTGGATTCATCGATAGCAAAACAGTTTTTCTTCCAATATCTGAATTTGAGGCCGTCTGTATGGATAGAAGGTGTTTCAAGGGGCCAGTCAGGTAAAAGAGTAGCTGAGCTGGATCCAGTCAACAGTTACCAAGCTTGGCACTTAGCTACCAAAGGGAAAGTTGCAGAGCCTTCTGAGTATGTTAAGTATTTAGGATGGGATGAAGTTCTGGCAGATGCTGATGTCACGTATGACAGGGACAAAAGGGAATATATTCTTGTGAGTCAAGAGAAGCGCAAGCAAGAGCAAGATTCATCCAACTCTTCCAGTCATCCAAAGAAGAAGAACTGCACAGGTGGCCGTTCAGAGAGAAGCAATAACGCACAAGCAGGGGACAACTGCATCCTTGGTCAAGATGACCTAGAATACAGACCGTCCTCACGTCAAAGCAGAAGGGCATCACAGAACAAGTCCACCGAGTGCTTTGAGTGTGGCAAGATCTTCCGCACATATCACCAAATGGTCCTTCATTCCCGAGTCCACAGGAAAGAGCGCCGAAGCTGCAGTGAAGGCGGATCAGCAGTTCAGCATGATAGATATGGTTCCAATAGTGAGGATGGGGATTCTGGATCTGTCAGTGCACCAAGTACACCAAGTTCTGCTTCTGCTCAAGAAGAGTCTGTCACCTCTGGAATAGGTGAAGAGGGTCCTGAGGATAGTTCTGAGGAAGGAATACATGAGCCATCCCCATGTAAGTATCTGTAGGTAACTGCATTTTAATTCACAGGTATTTATTCTGGTTTTGTTTTTTTGAAAAAAAACTTTGTACAGGTATTCCTTAACTTACGACCAACATTGAACCCAAAATTTACATTGCTAAGTGAGACATTTTGTTAAGTAAGACTTTTCCCCATTTTAGGACCTTTCTTTCCACAGTTGTTAAGTATGGATAGAAGTTGGTTAAGTTAGTTAAGTCACTGCAGTTGGTTAAGTTAGTAACATGGTTGTTAAGTGATTCTGGTTTATCCATTGACTTTGCTATTCAGAAGGTTGCAAAAGCTGATCATATGATCCTGGGTCACTGCAACCTTCATAAATATCAGTCAGTTGCCAGTTATCTAAATTTTGATCATGTGACCACAGGGATGCTGCAATGGACATAAGTGTGAAAAATGGCCATAAGTCAGTTTTTCCCCCAGTGATGCTGTAGTTTCAAACGGTCACTAAATGAACTGTTGTAACTCGAGGATGACCTGTACATATTAAAGGCTCTTCAGCGCTGGCTATGTTTTTTTAAACAATAAAAAGCTATAAAAGCATAAATAGAATTTCACCAGCTGTTTAAGGTGGTGAAATGGCTTTTGGCCATGGATTGATTCAAGGATCTACCGTCCCTTTGTTTATGATCTTACTTCAGATTTCCTTTGCTTTATAGACTTGTGAAGGTTGTAAATGCAAGGATTGACCATAAAGTTACTTCTTCAGCACCTTCGTAGCTGCGAATGGTTGCTAAAGGAGGACTGCTGGTAATTGTACTTAAAGATATTGAAATGATTGAGCAGTTAGTTGAGTAGTTCTATTCAGATTAAAGTTTGAGTATGGTTGCCTAAACCTCTCACCTTGTTTGGTGTTCAACAGTTTGCCTTATGCAAGGGAAATAATAGAGCTCTGAATCCCGTAGAAGAGGATATTACTGTATTTAGAACTACTATATATGTCTAAAAAGCAAGTTCCTTGCTTCAGACTGCCTCTGTTATCATGATAACTAGTACAAAATTATGGAGGGGAAAGGGCAGTGCATAAGGATTGAATGTCTAATACAACTAATGTCTGGATTTGACCCACTTCCTTAAAATTGTATTTTTACAGTGGTTGATATTCACTTAACATTCATTACACTCAACTAGCAAACCAGGTGAGATTTTTGTTGCTGGAGTATTCCTGAGTATGGTGATCCACAAGGAAAGGTTTATGTCTGCAGACCTGTTTCACCTGATTGGTATCCTCCATTCCAGAATCACTGAGTAGGAAAGATGTGTGTAATTAACTTCACCTTTGTTGTTGGTTTATCCTCAGCTGTTTTCTAGGCACTGAATTGCACTTTGTACAAACAGCTCTATTTCTCTGAGTACAGAACTCACATAGTAGACTTAAGTACATCAAGGCTTTTAAAAATCTGATATTATTATAGTAACCTTTTAATTTAGTAGACTTGAATTTAGTGAGTTACATATTTAGTGGGCACATTTGTTTTTGGACAAAAATGGGTTTGTCCAAATGTCTCAAAATGTATATTTAAAATGTTCACTACTTCCCCTCATAATTGATATTTACTGTTACTGATAAAGTAATTTTTATCATATTTAAATATATTTTGGGATGCAAAAAATCCTACTTGTTATAAAATGAACATTAGACTGCATTGGAAAACTCCTCCTCCTTAATTTCTGAATTTACTATAATGTAAAAATAATGAATTGGCAGAGTATGTCTGAGCATTAAAATTTGAGTTCCAGATTGTATGGATAAGTTAAATCTTAGTAGGATTTGCTATATATATATATTTGACATACAAATAATGGAAGACTTCCTTACACTGAGTAGACAAGACAGCAGCAATTTATAGAAACAGAACATAAATCTTTTTCAAACTCCTATAGGAATCATTATGGCAAAGTCAGGGAAAGAGAGATGCTGAATCCATGCTCACTCACAGTTTCCACGAAACTCTATCCCATAATAACTCTTCAGATGATATGAAGGCCAAGCTTGAATGGGGATCTATTCAGTGAAATTTTGTCCTCCTACTCTTAACTTCCCTGGAATTGTCAACCTTTTTATAGGAAGTCAAATATATTTGTTGAATGAATAGAACTGTAACTTTTAAGCAAGATCTATTCATTTACCTGGGTTTAGAATATACCCGTATATTTAGGATATTTACCATAGCAGGCTCAACTTGGTGCTTCTAAATGTTTTGAGAGAACCATTTCTAGACTTACCAGCTAACATTGCCAGTAGCATGTTCAAAATATATGGTGGTATAAAACTTGGGGAAGGTAAAAATCACTGAGAAATGCTGCATTTTTCCATAGTGTCATCATCACAAATTTGTTAGATATATTTGGGGTGCTTATTTTGCTCTAATCCATGTGATGCTCCCCATGATTCAATAATGATAATATTTAATGTTTAATGATTATTTAACAATCATCAGTAAAATGTATTTTTCTTCTTCCGTTTTGATCCTGTGCTTCTAAAAGTTGTATTCAAAAAAACTCCTAGGCTAATTAATCCCTGTGGATTACTACAATCCTTAGAGTCTGACTCTGGCTAAATGCAACAAATTATTCTTCAACTAGAAGCAGGGTAAATATTTGAAAGAACACTACTGTGATTGCATTTGTATTATATTTTTCATTGCTTAGTTCTCTTTGTTTATGAGGCTCTTTTAGATTCTCTTAAATACCAGGGAATTATTTTTTTCCCTACAGCTTGTTTATATTTTTTTGTTGTTAGTAGCACAGTGCCTTTCTGCTGACATGTCTCCCCCTTGAGAGTTAGCTGATTTGAGTTTTCAGATTTTTATTATGCAGTGGGAAGCTAAAGAAATAATCAGTGCAGTATTGAGAAGTTTAAAATGTATTTAGAGTTGCTATACGGAGGAGCTTTTCTCATATTATCCAGTGACACATTTAAGCTGGTCAGCCTAGTTTATTCAGCCAAAAGTAATCATTGCTTTCCACTGAGTGTTAAGTACTTAAATCAGACAGCATTTGCAAATGTGTTTATTGCAATCATTTTTATAAATTGGCAAATTGTATGTTTGTAATGGCTGAAACTTATTTCATATTCCATCACTGTAAATTATCTTAATCTTCAACATTTTAACAATGTTAATATTTTCAAAAAGCATCTCTCAAATGATCAGTAAGATCAGATGTGAAATATATTTGATGTCTTTTAGCATTTGGACATAAATGGATTATTATTGATGAAGTAAAAATATATTACCATCAGTTAACATTAAAAATAAATTATCATGAAATATTGTGGCAGAAAGAGTTTGCATGTTTTAAGGCTGAAGAACAGTTACAAAAAATATTTATTTGTACATTTGCCCAAATATTGATGAGTCTTACATATGTGTATAAATGTATGTATGTGTATTCACACTTCTACATGCCCACATTGTGTAATATATTTATAAAATATATAAAATAAATATATAAAACCTGTAAAATATATAAAAGGTTCTGTTCCAGCCGCTTGCTGGTCATGTTATAACTTTAAATTAAACATTTATTTTAGAGAAATATTTACCTGATAAGATAACAATGTTGGCATCGGGTTTTGATTCCCTCCTTTGGGGGAGAATTTCGTAAGCTGCCTGGCAGACTGGGAACCACCCATCTAATTTAATTTGACAGAAGTACCCTGCAGAGAAAGAAATAATAATCTTCATCAATTTGATATTCTCGCAGATCTGGTGGAAAGTCCCCTGATCTCAGTGGAAGTTATAGTAAAAATAAGATTGCAGTGTTAATAATTAAATATACAGTTACTATCTGGCATTACATTAGGACAAAGGTTCTTGTCTAATGGATATGAATTGTCATCAATAAAATAATGCTTCTTATGTAGTCACTCTGGAATTGCGGAAGTCTCATAGGAAGTTTGAGTCTGCCTTTCAGAAGCAAATGACAACAGTCCTATTCTGTGAACTTTGGGGGAGAGCTTATTTTATTTCTTGTTTCCTGTTTCTTTCCAAGTTCTTCTTACAGTGTTTTAACTACTTCCAGTGCATTGGATATTTTATCAAGGCAACCTGTAAATCAGCCAAGTAAATAAATATATAATGAGGATGGATAGAACTCCCCAAATTTAATTATGAGTTGGTTTACAAATATATTTTAATATCGCTTGCTGTTTGCAGACTTTGAAATATTTCTGAGACATGTAAATAAATTTAAAATCATTTGAGGGCTCATAAATTGAAAGAAACATTAAAATAATAGATTGCATTATTATGTAAGAAACCGCTGGGAGACATTTATGTGAATAATTGCTTATCACATTTGTTCTTGGTTATGTGAGATAAAAGTCAAGAGTCTCTTATGTTACCCTTCCTATTTGCAGAGTTCATTGACTCAAGTACTGCTAAGTAGGTCAAATGCAGAACTACATAAACTATATCAAGAAAAATAAAATTCATGTGTAACGTTGCTGAATATAACATAGATAAATTTTAGAAATGGGTGAGTAGGATAAACTCACTTCAAATTCAGCAAGACAACATTTGAAAAATCCCAAATTGAAGTAAATGTCAATTTATTAGTTGCAATATTAAGTTTTTGCCCTGATAACATCCCCATCATCACATGGTCAAGTTGAATAAATACATGAAATATATTTTATTTATCTTCTGCTCTTTCCTCGATTATTAGGCATTATGGTACAAGCATTGGTCACCTTTTTTGTGGATTGGTTTTGTAATTGAGAAGAGTAAATTAGATTATATCTGGCTCTTGTTTTTATTTAATACAAATGAATCAAACAAATAAAATATTTTTATTAAAGAAGTTAACTTTTAATTTTTGCCAGTGTCCAAAATTAAGTTCAACTTTAAGACAGTTATAATAAAAAGGAATTAAGTATTACAAAAATAAAGAAATCTTACACACACAGATCTAATCTATTAAATTATTGAAACTATTAATGACATTTGTCATTAAAAATAGATTATTTTATTGATAGCTCTAGGTTGGACAATAGAAATATTTTTAGAGTTACCACAAGCTTAAGAAGTTATAACTAGAGTTTTAAATGATTGCCTTGAGGGACCATGAGATTTTAAACATTAAACTAAATTGATGTTGTGAATAGAAATGGTGATTGAGCAAAATTTAGCTACTCTCTTAGAATCATCTCTGAAGTGTTTGCTAGAAGGGAAGGAATAAGGTCAGCATCTGTTTTGCTGGGTCTGATTGTTAAAAGGAGTGTAATTAAATCTTTACTCCAATTTAAATAAAAGCTGCAACGAAGACGTGCTATTGATTCAGTTTCCTTCAAGAGACATGGAGATAAATAATATTTTATGGGTGCTAATGTAAAAACTCTTCTGTATGTTGGGCACAACATGTATTTATTCATTCAGTTTATATAGCTGTTCATGTCACATTTGTAACTGGTTTACATAAGTAACAAGAAAGTAATAAACAAATACAATTAATAACCCAAGCAAATAAAATAATTTTAAAAAACCCAAAACCATAAAATATAATCTGTGGGAATGTTCAGTCATAGATTATAAACAGTAGGATCATCTTGTGAGTTTATACCTCCACCAGATAACAGGTACAATGGCAAAACCATGCTTTCACAGCCTTCTGAAAGGTTACGAGGGTTGGTGCTAATCTAACCTTATGGAGGGATGATGAGTGCCACTGCAGAGGACACTGCAATAGGCAAGATCCGTAACATGTGAGAAAGATTTTGGATCACTGCAAATTGTATCTCTACCATGTCTGAAATATAGGTCCTTGGACTAAAGTTTTGGTCCTGTAGTAAATTCAGGTTAAGAATTTTATTTCTGATAGAGGTTCCTCATAGCAAACTCTGATTACATATATATACATGAAAAAGGCAGGAGAGAAAAATACATAGAGTTTTAAATTGGACTTTATTTCAATGAGGTATGAGTATGTTTGCAATATTAAAGTAGCTGAAAAACTTTCAGGGAAAAATATTGTAAACCTTTACCTCAGGTGCCATAGTTAGATTCAGGATTATTTTTATTCTTAATAAATAATTCAATACATAAACTAGTAAACTTACAAATTTTGACTGAATCATTTTTAAAGCTCCCATTATGATAGTTACAGATTTACGT
>JANHFP010007743.1:34455-46127 GCA_032468135.1 Calamaria suluensis | reverse complement strand
TTTAATTGTTGGCTGTGAACCGCCCCGAGTCCGAAAGGAGAGGGGCAGTATACAAATGTAATTAAACTTAAACTTAAACTTAAACAATCACAAACTTATCAAATGAAACTAACAAAAAAAATAAAATTAAACCACTAAAAACGGGTTTTAAAATCAGGAATAGTAAAAGCCCATTATATAGGAACTTCTTTCTGTAAGATATATTCCAGATAGGGTATTACCTATGAAAAAGTTTTGATTTTCATTATGTCTCAAATGAACACCTTGAGCACTAAATAGGTAGAACAGAAACAAATGTATTGTATTTTATGACTGATTTTTTTCTGTACTGCCATAAGATGTTAGAAGTTGATCGCTATAAAACAAACAAATAAATAAATACACATACATTCACACACACATACATTGTGAGGAAGAGTAATCTCTCAATTATTATTTGTCCACCCCAAAATATGTCATTAATTTTACTTATACATAAACAGCTGCCTTATAATAGAAGTGCTCTGGGGAACTCGTAAGGCAAATACATGTTTAACAGACAGTGTAAAACTGACAACTATTAAAAATTAAAACAAAGTTAAAATATGCATTATTCTTTCACACTTGCATATCATGTAAAACTCATTTGATGCCTGAGTTTTTTCTAGAATTGTGTATGTCAGAGAAATGTGAAATAAATATATAGTTAAGCTGACCACATGTGCGTTTCTATTTTTTTCTACTTTTTATGTCTCAATTTCTAAACTATTAATGGACACTAATATAAAGAATTTATCCAGTTTACTTGATGATACAATATTTTCTAGGTAGTTAATACTTGTTTGTGCAGGCATTCCAAAAAAATAAATTAAGGAGCATACTAGATCCCCTAAAACTTATTTTGCCACTTAAACTCCATCTCAGTGTTATGAAATGTTCTCCCATTTAATTTGTTTCCATTTGGCTGCTGTTGGCAGCTTATACAACAAAGTAAGTTGTATACATGAACATGTTTTTTAAAATTTTATTGTAAATTGGTAACTGTTATGATGGCCAAACAATCATTATTGATGAGTATAGTAAATAATAATATAGTAATTTTTAAACTATCTGTAAACTTTTTGACATTAGCAGGTTTGTTCCCATTTCATACTAAACCAAAACTGCTGGCTTAAACCTGATTTACCGTGAATAAGCAGAATGAAATTGCTTCAGTCTTTATGTCTATCTTTCATATAAAGTAAAAGTAACAAGAAGCATTAGCACTGGCATAACATCAATTAATGCAGACTGGGCAACTTTTCCCCTGTCAGGAGCATATTTTTTAAAAGAGTTGGGGATGTGTGTGTGTATGAGAGAGAGAGAGAATAAGCCTCTGGGGGTCACAGGGGCATAGTTACTTTGGAAAGGTTGAACTTTTCAACTTTTATGGTCTGGGGTTGTGACTTGTTTTTTTAACTTAGAATAGCACATTGCTTGGTGGAAGAAATATAGACAGAAAATAGGGCTATGAAAATTATTGATTTACCAGCAGATTTCAGGGCCTACTTCTAGAAAATCTTGGAACTGCAAATTTACTGTAGGGGAGTCCATGCAGGATCTCAATTGTCCATCCCTGAATTACTATATTATCCAAATCCAGGCTTATTGTTCACAGACCTTGATCTATTTCTGGTTATCTGTTTGACCTGCATGAGAACAAGAAACACTAAAAACCTGTGTTTAGATGTCATGTGAAGATTTATGTATCTGGTTGGTTTTATTCTGTTGTGGAATAAGGTAAAGTTTCCCATACATATGTGCTAGTTGTTCCTGACTCTAGGGGGCAGTGCCCATCTCCTTTTCAAAGCTGAAGCTCCAGCGCTGTCCAAAGACATCTTCATAGTCCTGTGGCTGACATGACTAAATATTAATGGTGCACAGAACGCTATTATCTTCCCATCAAAGGTGGTCCCTATATTTCTAATTGCATTTTTACATGCTTTCAAATTGCTAGGTTGGCAGAAGCTGGGACAAGTAACGGGAGCTCAACCCGTTATGCAGCACTAGGGATTCAAACCACTGAACTGCCGACCTTTCGATCGACAAGCTCTGCATCTTAGCCACTGAGCCATCACATCCCTTAAATTTCCCTTTCTTGTATTCTAAAAGCTGGATAGGTGCTCCTAAGTGTGTAGGCTTGACAGTAGAAGAGAAACATTCCATTCTTTAAGTTCTCTCTTATTGAAAAGTGTGTCCTCTTGGTATTTTATGATTTATCACTTGTTTGTATCTTATGATACATGATTGTACCCTATGATTTATGATCTATGACTTATCACTTTGTTGTTTTTAATGTACACCAAGAGCCTATACACAGAGACAAATTTCTTGTGTGTCCAATCATGCTTGGCCAGGAAGGGAGAGAGGGAAGAAGGGGAAAATGCCATATTGAGCAGTCACTAACAGTTAATTTGCAAAATATTTGGGGATAAACTTTTAAACTTGATGTTATTCAAGTATTTTAACAAAATGAACAGAAAGGAACTAGAGTTCAGGAGGAGGAAAACAATTCAAACCAGCTTTAATATGCATGTGTTTCTGATTCTTTGGGGACTGTACATAGACATTGAGAAACAGAAAATAGATATCAGGCACATACACAAATATATCAAGATTGTTTCACATATCAAGACTGTTTACATACACAGATTGAAATGTTGGATGATTCAAACATTTTTTTACTGCAGTGCATATGGGAGTAGCAGCAAACATTTTGAAGAACCAGTAATTACATATTGTTTTTTTCTACTGTAACCATTGCACAAAATTTTACTCAAGAATTGTAACCAGCTAACAATTACACATCCATTATTTTATTTCTTTCTTCTATCCCAGGTGTATTCTTTATGCTTTCGCATTTTACTTGCTTAAACATAGACAAAAGATTTTGGTTGGTTGTTTTTTTAAAACATAGAGGTTGAAGATTTTTAGAAACCAGAAAAAGTTCAAGATTGGAAAAGTTCAGAAGGATTTATAAGAACTAAGTATAATTTGAAAAGAAAAAAAAATTATGCCAGATGTATTGGTGTGCCACACAGTAACTTTTTTAAGTCAGATGTAGTTAAAATCACATTTAACTCTCTATATAGTTATCTCACATTAAATTATTATTATTTTCAAAGTACCCCTCGATCTATTTGGTATTGGTGCAAATCTATTTGAAATATATGCGCATGTAACACTCACAGATACACACACAAATATGTTCAGTCTTGAGTGTGTATGTGTGTAAAATCTTCCCATGTATGTGATTGACAGAATTTACAAGGTTAAAAATAAAGTATCCTTTACTTGCAGTTTTCCTGGCATTACTATGAAAATATTTTTCCATGGTCACTGCCTCATTTTTTCTGAATTCTCAGTCTAGCCTTGAGATCTCCACTGTCTCTGCTTATCTTCTGAGCCCAGACAAGATAAACCAGGTGCTGCCACCTGCTGAGGCACTAACAATGTAATATAATCTCAATATTAATAAGCATGAAAATTGAAATAGAAAAGGAAAAGAAGAAATAGGCCTGGGAAATTACGAACTGAAAAACTCCCTACCTCATTCGTCTTAATCTTAGTCTCTTTGTGCAAAAAAGAAAAATAAAGTCCCAAAACTTATTTTTTGACAAATAAAATCATCAGGCATCATCAGTTGCTGCAAATTGGGTATCAGTATTCCTTTTTAATATAGCCTGTTAATTATTTTTAGTCAAACCTCACACTTGAAACATCTACAGTTTTTGGTAGAAATGTATATGTATATTTAATTCAGAATCATATAAACATGAACTGCTGGTTTCAGTCAGGAATGTGGCAGTTTGAACATATTAATGTTATTTTATTTTATTAATTTTATCAGCATACCTTCATTTTTTTTAAAAAAATCCATATTGAGGCAATACCTTCAGTCAGATTTAAAAGACCACAATAGCGTATAAATTGTTGAGTTCTTAAAAAGAAAGCCCTTTCTCAAAACATTTTTCTCGTAGCATTTTTTTTTCTTTGCAAGAAAACTCATTTTTTATTAATCTATAGGAAAAACATTATTAAACAGCAATGCGTAAAACAGTCATTTAATCAAGTTTAATCAAATCTAAGGCTGAAATGTTCAAGTTTCTTAGAGGCTGAATCAGTCATTGAATTGTGTAGCTCATGCAAGTTTTTGTCAGCAGCATATATTATTTCTTCAGTTTATTGAGCAACATTACACAAAAAATAAGCCAACGGTGCACAGATGAGGGAGACACATCATTTGAATGACAGCAGATTAGTAATCTAAATCTGAAAAAACTACCCTGGATGATACATCTTACTGATGGTAATAAAATTTGTTGAACTTGTTCAACCAGTTAGTTTTTAATTATCTGGGCAAAAAGGATAGCATAAATTTGGAGTCTGACAGGCAACAACAGGTAATGCCAGAGAGACTCCCCCCCAGTTGCTAGCTTTCATATTTAGCTCATGCAAAACATTAAAATGCAGTCAGTGAATTAAAGGTGACATTATTCTGATGTTGATTTGAAAGCACACATGCACTGCAGAGAAGTTGCAAAGTCAGAGAGGCATGCATTTATGGCAGAATAAGCTCTCAGAAGTCAGAATCATGGAAATTGCTGAAGCAGGAGATTTGAATAAAAATAGATTGCCTAATTCCATTTACAACAGCTAAAATTGTTCTCAAATTTTTAGACAAGCCTTTTGGCAGGCCCTGAGAAGGGAATACAGGGAGGGGCTTCAGAGTGGCATTAGTGCTCATTATCTATTGGAAACATGATGCACAATATTTCTAATATTTTTCAGCTCTTTGAAGAAACCACTTTTTCTGCAGTCACAGATAATCCTTGAAAGTTATTTCCTGTGCAACACTAATAAAACATTGTGTTGTCCATTCCAAAGGGGAACGTCACCCAATATAAAAAAACTAAACCTATATCCTGAGGAGGATATAGGTTTAATTTTGTGCAGTAACATAAGTGCCATTATTCAACTTGATCAGATTGTGGGACATTTGATTCTAGGACATCTGGAAGACAGAGTGTAGGGAAAACTACTTTATACTATTGTCTGCAGTAGAAATAAGTCTGTAATAGAACATTATGTATTTCCTAGGTATGGGCTTTCTTAAGAGATGAATATTGCAAAACATTCACATGAAAAATAAAGCAAGAGATAATAAATGTGTTTGACTAAAGCTCCACAAAACCTTGACAAAGGAAGACCTTTTTCGACTAAACCCATAGCCACAAATGTATATATGTGTTAATTTATGCAACATTCATTACAACAGACAAATAGAAAGGGCTAGGCTCCAGTGTTAGTTGGATATCAAAAAATAGGAAATAAAGTTAGCCTCTCTTACATCCAGCAGAATAAATGTGACAATTACTGTTTCTCAATTAGGTTTGAGTCCTAAGTATTAGAAAAAGCAAAGAAATATGGTTTATTGTTATACATGTTGTGTCTCAGGTTATCTCCAAGAAAAATTGTAAGAATATGAATAGGAGTTAATGTTCACAAAACATTTGTACATCCAGTTAAGATTTTGAGAGTTAAGGTTTAATTGGGAAACTTAATAATTACCCAAGAAACTATTTTTCTTATCCAATTATATTTTAAAAGGTAATTTTGTCATAAAGCCAAATGTGTTGTGTTGTGTTGTGCTGTGCTTTAGTTCTATTAAAATAAAATTTCATAACACATACTTTTGATTTTTTTTTGGGTATAATTGATGAATATTAAAAAAAACTGGGAATTTTTGCTGATGCATTCGAAAAGTAAATAAATGTCTTTCTACTCCAGTGGCAGTTATCCCACAATCAGTTCAACAATACTGATGTTGAAAACTAAGGGATTACAACTTTGGGTGATAGAAGAAACTGAAGTAACAGATGGTTGCTAAGAAACAAAAGGCCTCTATTAGCCAAATAGAAAAGAATAAGTTAAAGGCAAGAATGAAAAGACTAGAATTATGCATGACTACAGTGATCTTTGTTAAATCGCTATACATGGTTATTTCATTTTATAAGATAGAACTATCAAATAAGCAAGTGATGCTGGAATGTAATAGAAAAAAAATCAATGTTACCATTAATATCTATATCGTTGTTAATAGTATTACCTACATTATTTTTCATTGTGATTGATTAAATAAAGATTGCATCTTGAGTTTTTGAATATATTACAGTAAGTGTGCTGGTGTTTGAGATGTAAAACTATTCTCTTTTTTTTGAGACTACTGCTTTTTGGGCTTTTTCCAGAGATAATTTGCAAATGCAATTAAAATACTGTGTGTGCTCTGGCAAGGAGTTACCCATTTTTCTGTTAAATTAGGGAATGAATGTGCATACTCTTAATATTATGAAAAGTGAGAAACGTCCCTTCAAAAATGATTTTATCAAAAACCTAGAATGAAATACTATCTTGGCTCCATTGTATCTGTGGTATCTATATTTCTCCAGTGATGGTAGGAGTGTATCTATGGCCATCTCCTCCTTACTCACCAAATTTCTTGGCAAACTGTTTTTTTTTTTAGGATCCTTAAAGATGTGCTTTTAATTTTAAAATTGGAAGATGCTGATACGCTGCAGCTCTTAGCTTTTTAAAAAAATACAATTTCCAAGAATGCCCTTTGTTCCTAAAAAAAACCTTTATAACCTTTATAAATAAAGAAATATGTACTGTTTTGTTAAAAGTTAGCCTATTTATCTAGGACAAAACTAAGGGACACAAGTATCTTGAGTGTTAGCGTTGGACTGGGCTACAGTGCTGGACAGAAAGTGTTGATTATGTTCCTTGTTGTAGCCATTTTATTAATTAAACAGCCTCCCCAGCTCTTTTGCAAGAGCACTCACAAGACATTCCAATATTCTACCAGCTTGAAAAGTTGCTTTCTATGCATTACTACCATCAGGAAGGTAAACAGATCTACTAAATGTTTCTCATGCATTGCCTCCACAAAAAAACTCTGTTCAGACACCCATTATCTAGAATACTCCATAAGCAAGATCACTAGATAATCCTTTCACCTATGTCATTTTACTGAAGTCTGCTATTTCATGTGTTGGATGTAAATACATTCAGTAGAAAGGCTAACACATGTAGGTTACCTGTATGGGCCAGGATCCTGTGCTGCTGGAGTCTCAGATCCCATAGGAAGTAACCTAGTCTTGGTACTATGGGCATTGATTCCAAAGTCAGCCATTATAGTAATCTTGGAAGGAGACACCTGGACAGATGTTCTGCTAAATAAAGGTGTGACTTTGGGGCTGTAGATGTTTGAAGGGACAGAAGGAAGACCTGCTACCATAAAAGGTATGGTAGATAAAAGGGGACTTTTAGATAAAAGGGGACTGAGTATGGGGCAAGATAAAAAGGGGACTGAGTATGATAAAAGGGGACTGATAAAAGGGGACTGAATATGGGGGTTAGATAAAAGGGGACTGAGTATGGGGCAAGAATGTAAGATGAGTAAACATCTCAGACAAAACCTTTTCTAATTTGTTCCACTTCTAGAGAAGGGGAATGCAATCAAATTTGCAAAATTCTGTTAATATAGCTTTTCAAAGTACTAGAGGCAATCCTTGACCTACAACAGCATATTTAGTGACTGTTCAAGGTTACAGCGTCACTGAAAAAAGTAAGTTATGACCATTTTTCACACTTATTACTGTTGCAGCACCCCCATGGTCACATGATCAAAATTCAGTTGCCTAGAAGGCTCTGTTCCTTCCTTGACCTAGAAGAAACCGCCACATAGCCAAGTTTGTGAGGTCATGCCCATTGCCTTGACCTTTTAGGAGAGGCTGATGAGGGTAATTGAGGCTGAAGTCTTAACATTCATTTGTCTGGAAATAAGGTGTACTGATCTCAGTGGCACTTCCAAATTGATTTTAATAAAATTGTTCTTTTTATCACTTAAACTGTTGCTTAGATTTATGTAAATGTTTTGCTTTTGTGCAAATCCACAGGAGTTACCCATATTAAAACAAAAACAAAGAAAAATCCTTACAGAAGCATTATTTCTATTACATTTCTCACCCAGAAAAGTGCTGTTTCTTCATCCCACTTGCTGTTGCTTACAAATGACTAAAAAGATTTGAATAATAGACTGTGGGACAAATTGGTATCTTGTGTTATTACTACATACTGCTTTGTCATGTGTTACTGCATATTATGAAGAATAATTTATTTCCCTTAAAAGGGAGAATTCTATTAAGGACATTAGATTAAATGGGGTATTTTTTTCAGGTAATTTCAGAGAACATTAAGGTGTAGAATATTTTTTTGTTTCTTTACAAGATGGGTTTTCTTTTTCCTTTTTTTAGAAAAAAGATATTTAAAATAACACAAACTAGTAAAAAAAAATCTGAAATCATTCTAGTGTGGATTTAGGAAAATACAGTGTTGTCACCAAGGAAAGATTCATTCATTCATTAATAAGAATTTCATTTATATATTATGTATTGAATACCTCAAATGACATATATCAGAACATATAAAGATGCCTCTAGATGTTTTATTGTTTATTTTAGGAATAATTTCCCTTTTTAAACTTAGAGAAAAATATTTTTTAAAAAAAAATTACATTAGTGTTTTTTAAATTGATTGGTAATGCCATCATTTGCTGATTGGGGATCACGGTTGCATTACTCCTGTGGAGACCAATAATGTTGGGGGGGAGCACAGTTGTTGATTTAATTTATTAAGTGGCATCTAAGACAAGATTGTTTGCTCGGCTTTTGTCACTAGCCTAGCTTATAGGAATAAGGATGCTAATTCACAAGATGTTTTGTTGAATTTGTTGAATGCCCTGGCTGTTAGATATCTTACATGGTATTAGTTTGGGTGAAAGTATGCTGAGATGTAAAATATCGTGTTTCCCTGAAAATAAGACCCTGCGTTATATTTTTTGAAACCTGAAATAAGAGCTTGGCCTTATTGCCATGTGCTCAAAAGCCCGATTGGGCTTATTATCAGGGGATGTCTTATTTTGGGGAAAACAGGGTACTTGCTTTGGGGTAGGAGCTATAACTAGATTAAAAAGGGATGGACAAATATTTATTTGTATTCCACCTTGGTGGTGAACATATCCAACACAGCTTCCTCCCTTATTTTCCCCACAACAACAACAACCCCTGTCAGGTGAAATGAGCTGAGAGAGAGGGACTGGCTCAGCCAGCTTTCATGGCTAAGGTGGAACTGGAGCTCACAGTCTCCCATTTTCCATTTTCTGGAAGCTAAGGTGATATTATTGAGCCCAATAAAACTAACAAAGGACAAGCTGTTCAGCACTGAAGGCCAGCTAAAATGCACAGCAGCTCATTAACTGGTCCCTGCGTCACACTAAACAATACTTGTAAAAAAGCTGCTTGCTTGGTATAAACCATGGCTTACGGATGATTTAGTTTGTAAACCCAACAGCTAAACATGTCACGTTGGTGTTGAAATTCAGGGCATTAATCCCGTTTGATTCTGTGAACCGACTTTTGAAAACTCCAACTGAATATCTAATGTTTTTACTGCATTTATGTACTTCTTATGGATGCAGATTTTTCTTCTTTTTTTCAACTCCAAATGAGGCACTTGACTGTGTTTGAACTAACATTTTTGTAATGTTTGTATGGAAGAAATCAATGCTTGAAAAAAAAAGAAAAGAAATGTGACTTTTCTGCTAAGTGGTGGATAGGCCAGCAGCTGGTCTGACTTAGACCAGAGGTCTTCAAACTTGGCAGCTTTAAGACTTGTGGACTTAAACTCCCAGGACTGAGCTATGCTGGCTGGAGAATTCTGGGAGTTGAAGTCCACAAGCATTAAAGCAGCCAAGTTTGAAGACCTCTGTCTTAGGCTCTCTCACTCATAGATTTTCTCCATCGGTTAACATCACAAACACATAGAAATATTTAATTAGCATGGTCATTGTTAATATTCCCTGCTTTTAGCCTATTTCAAAACAAGCACGTCAGTTCAGTGTAACAGCTGTCATTACCAAACAATACTGCCTACCAATGAACAAATCTGAAGTTACTCAGAGTGGAGTCTCTTTGCACTTCAGATAATGGCTGAGAATAAAGCATTGAGCAAAGAACCATTAGGGGACACCCTTATGGTCTTTTGTAGAACTGACACATTTTATAATCAAAGGAGGTAGAGTAGATTATTTTTAAGTTTGAAATGTTTTGGCTGCTGCTCTTCTTGAACTACCCACACATAATTACATATAGCTTGATAGCACCCATGGGTACTTTTTTATCTGGGTCAAGGGGATGGGAGGCGGGGGAGGAAAAGGAAGGGAAGGAAAGGTTGTTGGAATGCTCTACTGGGAGAAGCACTGATTTGTAAGCGATATACCAATCCAGTGACAGACTTAAGGAGGACTAATGAAGACTTGCAGCCATGGAAGCCCAGCTTTCCTCATCACCTTGGAGAAATTGATGAATAAAAGGCTCCCTAAATCCTCTGCTGCCCTTGCCCAGGTTTAAGACATATGGAGGCAATCAGAAAAAACGTTGTTTTCACAGCTATACGCTGCTAAAATGCCAGTGATGCTGGCCCAAGCCCTGAAAGAACATGCTTTCAGAGGCTGCCAGGCTCTCTACCAGGAAGGGTTCAGTTCTTACTTGGAGCTGCTTTTTTTGGCTTCGCAAACCCTCCTCTTGTAACCCTCTGGTTGAGTTTGGAATGCCGAGGTGTATTTTTTCGAGAATAAATCTTTGCTGCGTGTGAGATTCTTGGAGTTCCTTTAAGTACGTTCTCTTTGAATTTTTGTTCCTGGATACAAACACACACAGAACAAATAAATAAGTTATTGGATCATTCATTATTCTAGTGCAGGCATATCCTAATGACAGGTCACGATTCATACAGAAAGAGGCAAACTCATAGGGCAGAGGCTGGTGATTTTCTGTACACCAGACATTTAAGCTCTCCAAAGGCTAGTTTAATATGACTACATGCCTTTAAGATGGAAGCTCTTAAATATAATCCTAAAAGGCAGAAAGGCCTCTCTTCACACTAACCAAAAGCACATCTTTACCTCCTCAGGTACAGAACATCTTATCCCCCCATCTTCAAATATCTGGTTTGGAGCCAAAGCAGTCAACATCTTCAACTTCATGTAGGACAAAGACTACTCTATTGGTTTCCCACCAGAGTTTTCCAGAATGGCTCCCCTTGGACACACACGGAAGGGGAGAGTTCGCCATCTTTGGAAGTGAAACTTCAATCCAAACATACAACTTTAAAAAAAATGTTTATTGTCATCATATCTGTGGTATCTTTCTATCTATTAAATGAACAGTGAATTATTTCCATATTAAATCAGGTAACTGTCCCAAGTGGCATTTTACCTCATAAAATAACACTGTCTCCAGCTACATTCCAGAAGCGACTGTTTCTCTGACTCTGATCACAGAGACAACCTATTACAAGTAGTCCTCAAGTTACAACAGTTCCTTTAGTGACCATTCCAAGTTACAAGGGCAAAAGTGACTTGTGACTGTTTTTCAGAGTTACGGCCTTTGCAGCATGCCCATTGTCACGTGATCAAAATTCATATTTATGACAGTTGCAGTGTCCTGGGGTTATGTGATCTCCTTTTACAACCCTTTTTTTTTAAAAAAAAAAGTTTTATTGTATAAAATTGCATATACAGAAAAAAAAAGATT
>JANHFP010007743.1:18220-29859 GCA_032468135.1 Calamaria suluensis | reverse complement strand
AGAGAGACCACTGTTCCTCAGATGATCCCTACTCTACTCTACTCTACTGTATACTCTACTGTATACTGTACTCTAAACTCTACTCCAGTGATGGCTAACCTTTTTGCCATTGAGTGCCAAAAGTGGGGGGAAGTGCAGGGGGTGGAGTCGCCTGTGTGCCCACACCCATAATTCTATATGCCCCACCCCCTGTGCATGCGTGCATGCTCCCCTCCAGGGGGTGGGAAGGCCCATTTTCACCCTCCTCTGCCTCCTATAGAGGCCCTGAGGGGACTGGAGAACTAAAAACGGGCCTTCCCCACCCCCCTGGAGGCCCTCCGGAGGCAAAGAACATCACAAAAATAATCTGGCCAGTGCACACATGTGGGCTGGAGCTGTGCTGGCGTGCCCACCAATATGGCTCCATGTGCCACCTGTGGCATGTGTGCCATAGGTTCGCCATCACTGACCTAGAGAATGTCTGCAAAAGAAAAAGGGTCTTTGTAATAGCAGGGGTACCAGGGAAGCCCAGTTCAGACAACATCAAGATGTTCCCTTGCAGTCAGTTCTGCCAAGAAGGCTGAGGAATATATTTTGCCTTGCAACATATTTTTGCCTTCTTTTCTCTAAAGAATTATGATCCAGGAAATCTATACAAAGAGTCCCTGAGTTAGTCACAAAAGGTCTGCCTTTGCAGAAAAATCCAATAATTAATTTCCTGGCTACTAAATCATCTTTTCATAAAACTTCATCCAGTGTATTATTCAGTATTACTTTCCATTGAATTTCCTTCTTGGGTAGAGAGTCCTTCACAATCCCCGGACTCCTGTTAATTATTCCTCTTCCGCTAGTTCAATATCTTTCCCGTCAATAAGGTTTATGGGGGGGGGGGGGAATTAAGTCTAGAAGTGGGAACTTGTGGTTATGAACTACAATTCCCAGAACCCTGGCCAACCAAGCCAATAGCAAGTACTTCTAGGAGTTGTATCTCAACAATATCTGGAAGGCAGTTGCTATCCCACCCCTGCTGTGCGGTAAGTGAACTTCTTAGTGCTTCTTCAATCTACACACACAATGGTGCTTGATTAAGATTTTCACAAGAGCCTTGATAAACATGAGTTCATCTGAATTGCCTCCAGGCATCTGAAGCCTAATGCAGATTGGACGGGGGATAGCAGGGATCATGATGGGATGAGTAGGAATGCTGAAGTGTAAGCTGCTCACTTAGAAACATTGAATGCAATCAAAATATAATTCTGTCCTTCACTTCAACAGGATTCTGCATTTCCATCTTCTTGTCTACGGAAGCTTCTTCATCCATTGGCTCCTATTCTCCACTTGTGTTCTCAATGTGAGATTGCACATGGGAAAAGAAGTGATTCTGCCATTGTTTGTTGACAAGTTCTGTTGACACTGTTTGTTAAAATGAAGTCCGTGGGGAGATCTGTCATTTTCTCTCATAATGGTGACCACTCTACAAATACATTCATTCCATACATAGAAATAAACTTTCCCTGCCTTTTTTTGTGGGGAATGGGATGTAGAGGGTTGCAGGTCCAGCCCTGACATTCCCAGGTAAGTCTGAAAAAGCCTCCTGTATGGAATGTCACTGCTTGTTGTTCAGAGCAGACAAGAGTTGTACAAAGTTGAACTGTTTATTTGAAGTAAACAGACCAGTGATTTCACTTCCCATACGAACATTTCCTGTGCTCCCAAAACCAGCACTTATGTTTCTTGAAATAACTAATCAGGTTCATCCACGAGTCACGATGGCGCAGTGGTTAGAGTGCAGTACTGCAGGCTACTTCGGCTGCCTGCTGGCTGCCTACAATTTGGCAGTTCGAATCTCACCAGGCTCAAGGTTGACTCAGCCTTCCATCCTTCCGAAGTGGGTAAAATGAGGACCCAGATTGTTGGGGGCAATAGGCCGACTCTGTAAACCACTTATATTATGTATATCATAGTAAAGCACTATGAAACAATATATAAGTCTTAGTGCTAATGCTAGCCTTTTTTTTAATAAGCATTCTTTTTTTTTTAACCCTGTTGATACTGTTGTCTGGAACTGAAAGCTGATGTACATTTTCAGTGAACTTCCAAGCCATCTGCATCGCTTGGCTTGGGTTAAAATTTTAATTAAGTAGTAGGGGTTTTTAAATATTTAAGAATTTTAGGGGTAATTTTAATAGTATTTTAAACTTCGAGATTTTAGAGCCATAGATTTATTTAATATACATTTTAATTTTTCTGACTATATGTTTTATGATTATGGCTGTACACCGCCCCAAGTCCGTGAGGAGAGGGGCGGTATAGAAATTTAATAAATTATTAATTATTATTATTAAATTGAGCAGGATAAAGTTTTAAACTTTTCCTGATCTTAGTATGTTATTTTACTTTGTCCTCAAGATGGAGTTGTTTAATACACTTTAGTGGTAGAAAATCATGCTTGCATCATGTTGCATGAATCCTGAATGCCTTGCAAATATTATCCTTCAAGAGCTAATAAAGATCACCACCATCCAATTAACTTACCTAAGCTTTCAATTTAAGTGGTTTTCACCTCCGCTCCACTAAGAGAATGCAAACCCCACAGCATTTTTTAAAATGCACTTTTGTTTTTGTATTGAATCTCCCACCCCAGGTCCTATTTGACCATCATTCAAGCAGTTTGTAATAGTTGAAACATCAGCCACTCAATGACACCTCTCACTCTGGTTAAAATCTGAAATCTGGTTAAAATCTGAAATCTGGTTAAATAGATATCATTATTTTGGACTTCTAGAATTAAGGAGGTTCTTCTAAATGGTTAACACTCAGAATGGGGTGGGATTCAGGCAGACACTGAGTCTTGATCTCACAACTAGACTAGAACAGAACAGAATGGAATTCTTTATTGGCCAAGTGTGATTGGACACACAAGGAATTTGTCTTGGTGCATACGCTCACAGTGTATATAAAGAAAAGATACATTTGTCAAGAATCATAAGGTACAACACTTAATGACAGTCATAGAAAACAATTAAGCAATCAAATCATATTAGGAAACAGTGAATATAAATCTAAGGATACCAGCAACAAGATTACAGACTTACAGTCCTAAGTGGAAGGAGATGGGTGATGGGATAGCAATAGTAATTAATAGTAATGCAGACTTGGTAACTAGTTTGACAGTGTTGAGGGAACTCTTATTTTAGCAGAGTGAGGGCGTTTGGGAAAAAACTGTTCTCGTCTCTAGTTGTTCTGGTGTGCAGTGCTCTATAGCATCATTTTGAGGGTAGGAGTTGAAACAGTTTATGTCCAGGATGCAAGGGGTCTGTAAATATTTTCACAGCCCTTTTTTTGACTTTTATAGTATACATGTCTTCAATGGAAGGCAGGTTAGTAGCAATAGTTTTTTTCTGCAGTAATTTTTATTAATAATTTTGCTATAAAATTTACTTAACAAAGGAATAAAAAAGATACAAATTTATTTATTTGTTTGTTTGTTTGTTTGTTTGTTTGTTTGTCTGTCGATTACATATTAGGTAATATATAGAAGTATAAGCATGAATTGGAAATAACGACTAAGAATATACAGGTAGTCTTCAACTTATAATTAAAGTTGAGCCCAAAATGTATAGTTGCTAAGTGAGACATTTGTTAAGTAGGTTTTGCTCCATTTTATGACTTTTCTTGGCCTCAGTTTTTAAGTGAATAACTGGAGTTGTTAAGTTAGTAACATGGTTGTTAAGTGAATCTGGTTTCCCCATTGACTTTACTCGTCAGAAGTTTTCAAAAGGTAATCACATGGCCCCAAGACACTACAATGGTCATAAATATGAGTCAATTGCTAAGCAACTGAATTCTGATCATCTGATTATGGGGATGCTGCAGAGGTTGTAAGTGTGAAAAATTGTCATAAGTCACTTTTCCAGTGCTGTTGCAACTTTGAATGGTCACTGAATGAACTGTTGTAATTGGAGGACTACCTATATTATAAATAAATATTAAAGTAATTACTTCATCACAAGCAGTGTAAAAAACTTTAGTAAGTTTTTACCTCCTCATAAAGTAGAACAACTGATTACTTCCCTCGTATCTCTGATTAGCAAAGTTCATTATGGGTTACCAGAGATCACAACATATCTATCTTAATCTTAATCAAATAAACCAACTTTATATCCCTCCCCTTTGCTTTTAATAATTTTGATCTTTAAATAAATCCCTAGAACTTGATTATTTTTCTTTGTTACTTCACACAAAATTTTTCAAAGCTTTAAGTCTCTTTTATAAATCCTTTGGAAACATTTGGAAATATCAAATGAACATTTGAGTACATGTTCAGCCGAGCAATGCTTGCCTGTAGCAAAGAAATGCCAATGGTTGGCATTAGTTTATTTCCAAGACAGACCACAAGGGGATTTTAAATAGAAATGCTGGGTGTCTGACTCAAGAGCATGTGACCAAGTCAGACTTAATTACTATTATTTGGCATATTGAGCAAGTCATAAATCAAACAGGAAAAACCCATTATCAAGATACTGTACAGAAAGCCATGCATCAAAGTTGAAAAATTCAGGTTACTTCCTAATGAGTCTCATGTATTTTCAGAGGATTTTCAGTGAACGTATGAGGATGTCCTTCCTCATCAATTATAAGGAGAAATGTATGTGGGAACTGGAACCAGGGCCTCTTTGTTGAAGAAGCATATACACCTCGGTATTATATTTAATGGAGTCTGTGCAAATCAATGGTGTGGTGGATTCTTTGCACTTCTTCAATCTGCCTTAGATGATGGAGGAAAGTTGTTCCCCACTATTTTGGGAAGCACCTTTAGAATGATGAGTGTAACTTGCAAAATGAGCCACAGTGGCGCAGTGGTTAGAGTGCAGTACTGCAAGCTACTTCTGCTGACTGCCGGCTGACTGCACTTTGGCAGTTCAAATCTCACTGGCTCAAGGTTGACTCAGCCTTCCATCCTTCCGAGGTGGGTAAAATGAGGACCCAGATTGTTGGGGGCAATATGCTCACTCTGTAAAACCACTTAGACTGCTGTAAAGCGCCATGAAGTGGTATATATATTTAAGCGCTAAGCACTATTAGCCTTATTTTTGAATAACTGCAGAGATTCTGAATGTATTTATTTACTTAATTATTCATTTGATTTATAAATCTGTTCATCTCACTTATATGATTCTGGGAAGCTTACAATTTTGCTAACTAAAACAGACTGAGTGATATATGGATCACTCTATCATTCCATGAAAATTATGTGAGGGCCATGCTTTATGTTTCTTTAACTGCACAATATGTGTAATGACTCCCCCCCCCCCACTTTGTGCTTATTCAGTTAAAAAGCACTAATGGTTGCAAATCTCTACTGTTTGGGCCCATTTTATTATTGTTCCTATTCCTATTTATGTTTTAAATAGGAATGACACCCCTCTAAACATATGCAGGCTCCTAATTGTTTTAAAAAAGAGAATATAATTGAAACATGAACAAATAGAAAAAGTATTTGTCTAATATGGCTATAATAGGCCTGGATTCAAAGGGTGAAAAACATGATTCAGAGCATACTTAGGCATTATATCAAAAGCATCTCTTCCCAAAATCTCATGCCAGGTGTTTTAAGGACATTTTGGCAGGTGCTTTGTGAGGCCCCAACAATCTCCTGAATCTCATTTTTGCCCATCAGGTCTGCATCTCTGTTACAGACATGCTGTATAAAGCAATAGTTACAAAAAGTAATTTGACTGTACAGGTTTAGACAACTGGCTGTCTCCAGACTTTCTCCCATTAAAAAAGAAGAAGAAGAAGGAGAAACAGCAGCTTTGGGCGTAAATCCTGCTAGTTTGGTCTGAAGTTCAAGGCAGTCAGATAACTGCTATGTACAGAGCTTGAAATGGCATGACGTGCTGTCTCCATTTATTTCAGGTAATCTAAAAACCACATCACTGCTTCTTAGTAGAGTAAATAGAATGTATTATTTGGTAGTGTAAGTGGTTGGATTTAATTTTACTAATTTAGAAGCATTTATAGACCTAGGATTGTGTAGCACAGTTTTTAAGATATGACATAAATTAATTATCCACATGGATTAGGATTGCACAGTAATGTCTGCAAATATATTGGATTGTAGACTTCCTACAACAAACAGGGCTGATTTCCCAGTGGGGCAATATTTGAATTGCTACTTCAGTCTCAAATGTAATCTGGCAAGTAGATGATGATGAAGTGAAACGGAGTTTGATCAATCTTGATGTCACAATTATTTTCTTTCTGTATTACCAGTACTTATATTCATTTATTTAGGTGGCTGCTGACTTGTTAATTTCTTTAAAATAACTTTATTAGTAGTACCTCATTTTATCTTGCATAAAAATAATATGGCAGATTAAATAGTGATTCCAAATAGGTAACAGCATCATATTTTGATTCTGGTCATTTTGATTGTGGCATCAAACCTAGTCCATTCAGTGGAATTTAATGCAGTATATAAGACCACAGATCAAAGTGTTCTTCTCTGTGAAACATGTTTTGTCACCAGGGTCCCTCCCAGTTCTACCTTCTTTGCTGAGGAGAGCTATCATCCAGAATAATCCAGATACTTTTAATAGTGAGCATGAAATGGGCATGTATTGAATTAAGGTAGAAAATTATCTTTTCTTACTGGCTATTGTGTATCCAGAATAACTCACTCCTTTCTAGGTAACTATTGCATGCATATATTCAAGGAATACAACAGAATCTAATGTTTGTTACAGCTTTTAGCCAAAACCCTCAAAGTTATTTTATAGTCTTCCACATTAATTCTCCTACACCATATCAGTTGCTGTATCATATTTGAAGCAAACACCCTATTCATTCTGTATCTAGATCATAGATACATGTTTCAGTTTAGATGCCAATCATCCCCAACCAGCTGTTTCATGCACGGAATCATCTGTGCATAAACCATGTTATCCCTCTAATTATCACCATGACCTTTGTCACTCTGTGTTTCTTCGGATTAGTGTATAGATGCATGGAATATATGGTTAATTCAAATGTAATCCATGGAATTCTCTCCTTGGCATCCAAGAAAGGATAGAAAGATCTTCCTGCTGTCCAGAATCTCCTTACTCACTCAACAAGTACAGTCTGAAAATGACTGCCAAAGCACATGTCAAGATGATGATAAACTTTCTCCAAATGGCATAGCAGTGGACAAGGAATGTGTATGTGTGTGGGACAACCTAACAGAAAAATTGCTTCAAATTTCCTTTTCTCTTCCTCACCCATTTTCCAGCTGTTTGTCTGCTAATAAATACAGCCCAAAACTCTAGGAAAGCTAGTGGTGTGATTAATGAGGATTGGGGGAGGGGGGGGAAAGCAATTACATATATTTATTTTTTCTCTCATTCATTTGGCCCATTTCTACACCATCCATCTCAATAAAAATTGAGTGAGGCAAAGATGTTCAGCTGAAAATTTAGCAAAGGGGATATGATTGCTGCCTGATTGATGGAAGAGAGGGAAGATAGATTGGGAAGTTAAGTGAATAACGGTCTAGAGTAGCAGTCCTCAACTTTTATGACTCTGTGAACAAGAGGTTGTGGTTGTGGGGAGAGGGGATGATTTCATGCACATGTCCGCTAATTGCACAAATGGAGCTTCAGTCACTTACCCCATACTTGTGTGTCTCAGTTCACAATGGACCACAGCTAGGGGTGAAATCCTACAAGTTCTGGAGAACTGGTAGCAGAAATTTTGAACAGTTCGGAGAACTGGTAGTGGAAATTTTGAGTAGTTCGCCCACAAAACCGGTTGTAAAAAAATTGGATTTTACCACTGCCCACAGCCCATGGACTGGGGGTTTGGGTAAGGTGACCAGACGTCCTGCTTTTCGTGGGACAGACCCGCTTTTTAACAAAATGCCCCGCGTCCTGGGGCATTTTTAAAAAGTCCCGCTTTTTTTTCTTCTGAGTGCGAAGGAGGAGGCCATGCCCACCTGCTCTCCTCCCCACCCACTTTCAGCTTCCCGCAGCGGGTACAAACAAAGAAAGACGAAAAAGATGCTGTGCGTGCCCCCGGCATGGAGTGAGTAATGGAAGGAGGAAGGGAGGGATTCCCCTGGCTGCCCTCTCCCTCCGCCAGTGAGAGCCAGTACAGATGTCGGGAGCCAGGCTGGGTGCCACCCAGGAAGTTCCTGGTCAATCCAGGACCCTGCGGGATGCCGCCCGCTTCAACCAGGAACCTCTGCGGCGGCGGGCGAAGCGGACGGTGTCCCACGGGGGTCCTGGATCGACCAGGAACCTCCGTGGTGGCAGGTAAAGCGAGTGGCATCCTGCGGGGGCCTGGATCGACCAGGAACCTCCACGGCGGCGGGCGGCCTCCTGTGGGGGTCCTGGATCGACCAGGAACCTCTGCAGTGGCGGGAAAAATGGGCGACATCCCGCAGGGGTTCTGGATCGACCAGGAACCTCCGCGGCGGCGGGATAAGTGGGCAGCCTCCTGTGGAGGTCCTGGATCAAACAGGAATCTGCGCGGCAGAGGGCGAAGCGGGTGGCACCCCGCAGGGGTCCTGGTTGATCCAGGAACCTCCAGGGTGCCGGCCGCTTCCAGGTCGGGGGGACCCCGGGAGGCAATGGCGCCGGCGCCTGAAGCCGTCCTGGAAGTGGGTGGTCTGCTGCTCCGTCACTTCCGGTTCACGGCTCCGTCACTTCCGGCCCCCATGGCCCCCCAATGGTGTCCCACTGTACCAGTGCTAAAATCTGGTCAGCTTAGGTTTGGGGCCTCTATCCCAGAGGAGAAAAATATAAAGGTGAGGGTTTTGAGACCTTTGGAGACCTATCGAAATGTAATAAAAACATCAGAATCCATGGGAATGGGTTCCTTGAACTGACATTGCAAAAATAGGGTATTTCAGGAAGGGAGGACCACTCTGAATGATTGTACAAATGGGGCAGTTTTCTAGGAAAATTTAGAATTTTCACCCCATCGGAAGAAGCAGGAAAAAAAGCCCCTCAATAATCTTGGCATTGATTTGATGAAGTGAAAAGGCTGATAAAATCTGAGCAATATGCCTCCGAATGCTTAGTTACTATGCAGAGCATTGCTAAAATGAGTCCACATAACTTCTGCAGATTTCTCTGTATTTAGTTTTTTTAAATTAGTTAATCATTTTTATGGTTCACTGACACTTTACTTAAGGGAAAACCACATGGATGGGTATTGCTGCATTACAAATTATATATTATAGTACGCTATGCATTCATATTCCTATAAGTAAATAAGCCCCCTACATACTGTTGTTTGAGTTAACATGTGGTTAATATACATAGACAATAATTTTGTGTTAGGAATAGGCATGAAATTGGTATTAAAGATACATGCTTTGTTCTGTAATATAACCAGGTGTTTTTCTTTTCTTTTCTCTTCTCAAATTATCAGCACACCAACATTGCCTCTGCAATAGATTGTTTGCTTGCTGATTGATTGATTGATTGATGGAGGATTTATTTAAGGAGAGTTGTTTCAGTAACTGGTTCTGGCCATCTAGAACTTGGAAATAATTCTCTGGAGAGCTCTCGTTCATTGGAATAGAGTACAAAGTTCTGTATGTAAATGGTTAGGCTGTATAACAGAGTGTTCTTGTCAAATAGAATTTAAGGCCTTTTATTATTTGTAGTATGAAATGAAAAACATAAATTGGTTGCCGTGATTTTCCTCCACATATAGTAGCAAATGGGTTAGATACAGATGGTCCCCCTCGATATAGCAAGAAAAATAACTTCCATACTGAGCCAGGCTGTGGCAGTATCTTTCAGCATTTTCTTTGTAACAAGGTTCTCACACTGTTTCTACTTAGAATCCTTAGGAAAAAAATGTTTTAAGTAATTAAACACTATAATGTCTGTATATACTATATACTATAATATTAGCAACACTCTTGGCCTTGCGTGTTATTAAAAGAAATGTGCTTCATATACATAAATGCTATGTGTAGATATTAATATTAAACATTTCAACAGGGATATGGAGTTCTTTGGAAACAACTTGAGAGAGATTTAGATTTTTCTTTTCTGATCCACACACACACATACAACACAGCACACATGAATTTGATAAAATTTGTTCCCAATCATGCATGGCACTAAAATATAAAATGTTATTGTTGTAAGAATTTTGGTAGTTTCGTGAAATAACGTTCTCTCATTTCCCTTGCTGTCATATCAGAGATCGCTCTGTTTTTAAAATAAATCTGCCATCATACTTTCAAATTGTTTGTTAGGTCACTCTGCTCCTTCCAATAATTTATTCTTCCAATGATCTACATTCTTTGACAGCTTTGTTTTGTTTTTAAAGAAATCCAATGCCTGGCTGCCAAAAAATTGTTTTGTTCACATCTGTAAGATTGTCTCTGTAATTTTCCAGGAATTGAGCAATAAATAAATATTTCCTTTTGTAAGCTTGAAGATGTACATCCAATTTAATAATATAATAATGAGTCTGAAATGATTGGAAGCCATTGCATCTAGTTGTGGATTCCTTTTTTACTCTTTTGTTGCTGAAGGAGACTTAACTTGTTGATTCTTCTGTGAGTTTATTGAAATTGCTAGTAAATGGCTTCTGTCTTTGGTGATTTAAGAAAGATTGTCACTGAACTATGAAGTACATTTTCAAAGTGATAGTCCTTCCCCTTTTAAAAATATTATATTTACCATAATTATTTTTGTTTTCCTCCATCTTAAATAAAGGAGAAAATTTAGGATTTTGCAAAGAAAAATGGGGACAATTTACATGTCAACATGTGCGAATAACTCTACAACGGGTTAAATAGACAAATCACTTGGCCAGTTTTAAATACCTAGGTTAGATGCAGGAACAACAGAACGTTTGTGAGATTTTTGCTCAGTATTGTTTCTGGTATCAACTCTTGATCAGAGCTGAAATGTGTACATCACTAGGATGTCAGAAAAGACAACAAAGATGGCTAGAATATGAGGCTGTTCCTCTGGTTACTGCTGTTGTCTTTTAACATTCTGCGCCGGTATATGAGAAAGAATATGAAAAGAAACCAAACAATTTACAAATCATTTTTTCAAGCAGATCTTCTCCACGGTGTATTTTATATGGAATGTATTCTTAAATAATATGTTTGTGGGAATCCCTGTCTTATTTAGTTAAAAAATACATACCAGAGCTATTGCGCCAAGGGATTTCAAATTGTCACAAGTGCTACTTTAGGAGTAATTTGTTAGCTCACGAGCCACAAAACTGAACACTTTTCATGCCTTGACAAGAGTGTCATGTGTGATTAAATGTAACTTTGTTAACTAAAAAGAACTTTATTGTACTTTTGAATTTCAAAACATTGCTATTTCACTTTGCTCAACTTAAGTCATAATGTTACTCATTAGCCATAACATCAGTATTTAGAATTAGAATAGAATAGAATAGAGCTGGAAGGTACCTTAGAGGTCTTCTAGTCCAGCCCCCTGGTGAAGCAGGAGAACCTATACCATTTCAGACAAGTAATTTAGTCTTGTGGCCCCCTGTCTATGAGTTTGAGACCCCTGCATGATACACTGCTTTTTATTACAGCATGAACTGTAGCAGTGGTGGGTTCTAAAAAATTTTCCTACCGGTTCTGTGGGCGTGGCTTATTTTGTGGGCGTGGCTAGGTGGTCACA